>MJVA01000328.1:0-72992 GCA_001939245.1 Talaromyces wortmannii
TTATATTAAAATATTAATAGATAATTATAAAAATATATAGAATATAATATAAATTTTTAACTATAAATTATTAATAAACTGATAGTCAGTCTAAAAAAATAATTTAAATAATTAAATAATATTTATAATATTATTTAGATTAAAAATAAAATAATTAGATAAAACTGCTACTAATAATATAATTTATAATAAATAATATTAAAAATATTACTACAAAATAAATTCTATATTTTATAAATCTTAGATGATATTTAAAAATAATATAGTCTAAAGTACTAAGAGAAAGACTATTAAAAATAGTAATAATATAAGCTAAAAAACTATAAATATTCTATTAAATAATATTAAAAGATATTAAGTAGTTAGAAAATCGAATAAAGATCTACTATAATAAAAAGTATAAGGATATGTCTATTTTTAGAAAAAAAAAGAAAGTCTACTTACTATAACAAATCATTAAATAGAAAAATTTTAATATTTTAATAAAGAGACTAAGCAATAAACTTAATATAATTAAATATAAATCTTTTAAAATTCAGAAAAAACTTACTAATAATAATTATAAACTCTAACTATTTATAAAAATAAAAGTGTACCTAGTATTTTATATTTTATTATTAAAACTAATTAAAAATTTAAAAAATAGCGATAACAAAGCAAATAAAGATAAATATAAAGTTAATAGAATTCTAAATAAAAAATTAATAAAAGAAAGAATCTTTTATTTAGTTAATTAGAAAGATTATAAATCTAAATATAATTTATAGAAACTAATTAAGCATCTAAATTACTCTAAAAATATTTAAATGTTTCACTAATAAGAAAATCAAAAAAGATATAATCAAAATTATTAATAGATAATAAAAAAAACTCTTATATAGTAGTAGTAATTATTTTATTTATTTTATGCTATTTAGTCTTTAGTTTCTCCATTTTTAACTATTTCTTTTCTTTCTTTTTCTTTAAATGCTTTAACTTCTTTATATTTTTTATATCTATTTAAATGAATTTACTAGTATATTTTTAAAGAAGCTTTCTTTATTTCTTAAAGTAAAGAAATTTTACTAATATTATCTCTTTATCTTTATTAATCTTTTTCTAAATAGCTAGTAACTTCTTTTAGATAAGATCAAATAAAGCTACATTCTTATATTTATAATAATCAGAACAAATATACTTACTATAATGCTTTAAAATTTTAGATTTTATATATACTTTTTTAAACTATATACAATAAAAATAAAGAATAAAACGAATAATATCTAATTATTCAATTTATATAATATAATTATTTTTATTAATATTTAATCTTAAAAATATAATTAAAACATCATCATAAAGAATATTAAATAGAATGAAATTTAGCTCACTAATAATATAAGAATATATAATTATTTATATAACTATTAAGATACCAGTCCTTAAAAAAAGAAATTATTAAAAGATTACTTATTACTCAGCTAATTAATAAAGTAGCGAACACTATTTAAATAAATAAAACTAATCTAAAACTTCTATAAAGTAGATTATTCTATTATATTAATAAAGATAAAAGTAGCTATATAGACATTTATATAACCTAGTTAATATAAATATACTAATTTAGTATAAAGATATCTAATAAAAATATACTTAAATAATATAGCTATATTATTCTAGTATAATTATATTTAGTATATATATATCTAAAATAGTATAAATCTACTTAAAAATATAACTACACTATTATAATAAAAATATACTTAATAAAGATATATAAAGTATATAACTATATAGCAAATATAGCTATACTATATTTAATATAAAATTAGCAGTATAATATATATAATAATACTATAATTATTATATAAGAACTTTAGTATATAAGAATACTTATTTACTATTATATATCTAGTCTATTATATTTTATTCTTTTAAAGAAATAATATATTATTATTTACTATTTAATATACTTATAGTCTATTACTATAATAGTACTCTACTTTACTTTAGATTATCTTATAACGTTCCTCTCTTAACTTTAGTTAACAGAATATCCACCACAATTCATATCTTGGTGACAAGTTGTTGAACCGTTTGACAGTTAAATATTATTTAATAATAATAATAATTTTTAATAGTATAAATTCTTTAATAATAAATAGATATAAATTAAATTATTAATTATGATTTTTTTATTCTTTTATAAGTTAATATAATCTTTTTTATTATTTTAAATAATTATTATATATTTTACTTAATAAGTTTATAATAATTTATTTAATTATTTTAAAAAATAAATTAATTAAGTAAAATTATATTAATTATTTAATTTATATTATTTAATTGATATATTTATAGCTAGAAAAAAAATATTTTTTAAATACTATTTATAGATTTATAATAAAAAAAATATTTTTTATATTATAATTATAATATTTAATTTAATATCTTAATCCTATATCTATATAATAGAATTTTAAATTTAATTAAAAAAAAAATATATAAAACTAATATTAATCTTTTTTATTTAATAAATTATTTTAAGTTTAAAAACTTATATCTATTATCTAGAAGTTTAGATATTTATATAATAAAGATATATATTTTTATCTATATAATAATATTTAATAATATTTATATATTAATTTTATTAATTAAAATTTTTTAATAATATTTATAATATTATAAATACTTTAATATTTATATTAAAAAAATATAAGTAAAATAGAATATTATTTTATAAATATATTAACTTAAATCCTAAATAATCTTAAAAATAATCTATTTAAATAATAGAAATAAATAAAAAATTTTTATTTAATAGTTATTAGAATAGTAAAGAATCTTTTTAAAATAAAATTTATTATTATTTATAAAACTAGTTTACTATATATATAATTACTAAGATTATACTTTTAAAATATTTTAAAATAGAAACTTTTAATTTTAATTTTCTATATATTAATAAAAGTAATTTTAATAATAATAAAATATTTATAATAATTCTATAAGATTAAAAAGATAAAAAATAAATTATATAATTTTAAAAATTAAAATTTATAATAGATTTTAACTATATATATAAAAATAAGTTTAAAAATTTTAAAATATTATCTATTTTAATATTTTAAAATAGATATTAAAAATTAAAAATTTTTTTTTCTTATTTATTCTAAAATAATTTTTTTTATAGATATATTAAAATAAATTATTATATATTAAATAAAAATAATAAATTTTTTATAAATAATAATATTTATAAATTAATATAGTAAAATATAATCTATTTTTTAAAATAAAATATTATTTTATAATATTATTTACTTTATTAAAGAAATTTTAAGAAAAATCTTTATTTTAAAAAATAAAACTAAGACTTTCTAAATTTTAAATTAAAATTTCTTATAAAATTTTTTAGAAAAATAAGATAAGAAATAAGACTTTTTAAAATAGATTTAAGAAGTTTTATTTTTTATAAAAAAAATCTTAAGTTTTTTATAAAAAATTTTATATAAGATCTAAGATTAAACTAGATCTTCTAAAACTAAATATAGAATAAAATTAATATTTTTAAAACTAAATTTAAAATAAGACTAACACCTTTAAAATTAAATTTAAGATAAAACCGACACCTCTGAGACTAAACCTAAGATAAGATCAACCCTCCTGAGATTTTATGAGACTGGTCTCACGGCCACCCTACTATAAAGTCTTATATAGTTTTATTTATTTTCTTTTTAATAAGTATATTTAATTAGAACTAAATAGCTACTCTATAGAATATTTATAGAATTATAATAGCTTAATAGGTTCGACATATATAACTGAGCGCTACTCTCCATATAGAGCCTACAAGATCTCGTAGTGTGTGCAAACTGGTGCCGGCTTTGGCCAGCGCTTTGGCGCGGTGGTTTTCGAACATTAGGCTTAGGTCTAGCTAAAAACCGAGATAGCGTTCGGCTTCGCGGGAAGCTTCGATCACTGTGCCGTCTGGCAGAGTAATCGGGGTATAAAATATCCTTATAATTTATTTTATAAAAAATTTTTTTTATTATATTAATATTATACATTATTAATTTTATTAAAAAATTTAAAATAAAAAATTTTCATTTATTTATTTTAAAAAGATATATTAATTAATTTAATCCATTTCTAAAAAAAAAACCCCCAATTTACACCAATTCTGCCAAATTATTAAGCAGTGCCAAGATCCCACAGTTTGTCACACGTACTATGCCAAATGAGACTTGGACTGACACGGCCGTTCTTTATGACAGAAACAACAGCAACTTTCCCTGCACACTTACAGATCCTGGATAAATGGAGCGTAAAACAATTTTAGCTTGTGACCAATGCCATGGTCACAAACTCAGATGTACACCCCTTTCTCAGGGATGCTCTCGTTGTAACAGTAGGTTCAAGTTCACCCCCCTCAAGCCTACCTCGTGTAATTCGCTCATGACAAACGCTCAGGACTTGGAATTCAATGCACGTCAAATCGTCCAATCAAAAAGAGAGGCAGGAAATCGACACGTGAGACAAGATTGCCTGCCTTAACTTCAGTCCTTGTACAGTGAATCTCGAACCTATTTAGGGTTCTGAGCTCATCTCGCAATTAGGACGCGCCTGATTACCCAATCTTGGATTGCATACAGGGACCATATGCCTTGACAGTGGGTCATGGTGAAGCCTCGTCAGTGGTATTATGGACGCCTTTGACTATTTCGAAAGCTAATTGTTCAAAGCTCTAGAGGAATAAAACTCTCCCGCTTCGAGGCCTGTCGTCTGCTAGAACATTTCTACGATTCGCCAAATCAAGAGTTTCACACACGGTTGATACGAAGGTATAGACTGCTTGACCAGCGTACCCCACGACCGACATCTTCGTTGTTGGTTCTCTCTATCCTATGTGCGTTGTGGGTTCCAATCTGGTCGCCATGTATCTAGTTCTTAACTAGAAGCTCTAGGCTCTGCTATGTTCATGCCCCGTCTTGATCATGGTCCTGTATTACCGGGAAGAGGCTTAAATGAGCATACGGTATTGCGACGAAAATTGCTTGAAGAGCTAATACAGCAGTTTCATCCCAGAACTTTACCGGATAGCCACCACGTTTTTGATGACGCACTGACTGCGTTCATGATTACGAGTATTGCGCCCAGTGAGAAGTCTGTAGAGTCGAGTCTTCAATATTGGCTCATATTCCTAAAATTTATTGTGCAGAAGCTGGATCTGCATATGGAGGTAGCGCATTTACATGAGGAAGAGAAGGAGGAGAGACGGAGGTATCAATAGGCAGGTCCACCGAACGCATTTACTCAGCTAACAAAAGCTTGCAGGCTATGGTGGTCAGCTTATATTATTGATCGACACTCTTCTTTGTCCTTCAATAGTCGCCCCATAATGACGGATCAGGAATGTCATCAACTCCCTACACCATGTCCCGATAGTATTTGGGAGTCGATAGATCGATTATCTGCCGGCAGGGACGACATAAACTCCAACAGGAACACTCTTGATTATGATGTCCATAGCCTAGACATGTTTGGTGTTTTTCTCCCTCTCTCACGGTGCGCTTTCTCATACCTTGTCACATAATACCCTTCCCACGCAAGAAACGTGCTTATAAATAGCAGAATATTAGGCGAGATTCTTGAGTACCGTTTCCTCTGTGGTAGTACCACCTTCAATCGAAGTCTCGAATATCTAGGTACTATCAGGCAGAGTATTGGGGATAACCTGGGTCAGTGGTTTAGTTCGTTCCAGTCTCTAGTTGGACCCGGCTTTGAGAAGCTTGCAGAAGTTCAAAGTGGGGATGCTTCTATCCAGCGCCGCGCGCCACAGGTTGCGTATTACGCCTTACACCTATATCATTGCATGCACGTACTGTTATATGGTCCAATGGACATTGTGCGCATGTATGAGGACCTAGAATGGCAGGCATCACCAGACTTTATAGTCGCGGGCGAGCATGCCATTGCTTGTGCTAATGTACGCTGACCAGCCCCACCCTAATCCCATATGGAAAAAATAGATTTGGGGTTGCTGATAGGTCCACCAGATGGCTCGACATATCCTGATGGTTGATCCCCATTTATCGTTGATGTACCGATATTATGGGACTTATTTCCTCCAGTCATGCTTTATGTTCCTTATTCTTGCCCAGAAACTAGGCCAGCAGTCAGATAGTTTGATCATAAGCAACTGTGCCACCAATCTGGAAGTGTTGGATAGGTTTGTCGTAGCAACAAATATGGACTACCAACGTGCCTTTGCGAAACTCTTGCGCAAGGTTCTTTCCGACCATATGGATCACCAGAGCTCCGAAGACTCTGGCTTGCCTTCGGAATTGCAGGCGTCTACCCAATCCTCGTTGGACCCGGAAATGTTTCGATACCGCTGGGCACCTGGATTTAAAGGGTTACTACCCTGTCCAAGCCGTGTTGAGCAATGATATTGTACTCTAAAACTATATATATATATATATATATATATTCACTATTGACCTAAAAGAATACATCTATATCTATATAATATGGTCATCACCAGCCAGGATTTTTGCCGCTTGCAGAGTCGCAATCCAGTTTTGCCCGATGAAGCGGCACCTGCAATCCCAATCCAACCAGTCTTTATCCAAAGACATCTTCACCACTTTCGCCCTCCGGTTACTAGTATACACCGTCGCAAGACCCTTAGGCTCATTCTTGCTCGGGCCAGCAATAAACGCAATCCAGTCAGTTTGCATACGATCTACTAGTTTGATGTGGCTAGTAACCTCCCCGTCGATTGCGCGCAGTGCATCGTGGAAACCATCATACAAATAAATAAGGTCAACGCAATGATGAGCCAACCCGTGATTAACGCCTGGAAACGGGTTTCCGAAGTCAACCCGGTACGAGCGCACACGGACAGGGCGAACACCAGAAGAAGCGCTCTCTTGCTCAACTGCGGCGGTTTCCCAGTCCATCAGCTCCTCGCGCGCTCGCTGGACAGGATATCCAAACTGAATGTCAGATAGAAAGCGGAAAACTTGCGTGTGTAGAGATGTAACCGGCATGCATGCATTCAGGTTATATGTACTGCAAAATTTCTCCCAGAAGTCCTCCTGATGTAGCCCCCCAGAGGCAAGGATGTTTTTCAGGCCCTCAAAGCCTTTGATCTGCTCTACCTGGGACCGGTGCATTGTGCCCTATTCCAATAAGTCTTATCGTCAACTCAAGAGCGATCTAGTCAGTTAATTTTGGTTTTCTCACGAACCTCGAGCTCCGTATCTCCAATCAAAACAGCGATTTCTGTTCTGTCACACGCATCGATATCTGCATTACACTCTTTTTCGGTATGCATGTGTATGCTCCAGCGATCACCCGCTCTCCTGGAAATGGTCACACCATCCTCAACTAACGGACAAACCACCCACCCCAACTCTTCATGCGCCTGAAGAACCTCCCCCGGTGGGACGTTTCTCATAAACTCCATCCGGGCAACAGGATCCCCAGCAGGAGCCCCCAGCTTGTCACACAACGCAGTCCACCGTGCGTCAGCCGCTTCCATACTCAGCGGCCCTAGAACCCCAACTGCCCCCGATTGGATGATTCCCCGCTGGACCAAAGGAGGGTTCGACTCTAGGATGGCCTCTAGAATATGCGCATGTGCCGAACTGCCTCCAGCAGACTGCCCACCCACCGTGACTTTATCCGCTGCGCCACCGAAAGCCCGAATATGACGCTTGATCCAACGGAGGGCGAGATTCTGATCCGTTAACCCGAAGTTGCATCCTCTAGTGTGTCCTAGTGGCTGAAAATTCATGATCTCAGATGATGCCGCGAACCCAAACATATTGAGGCGGTAATTGATTGTCACGACAATGATGGGAGTTTGTACGGAAATTGATTTGGCGACGAGGCGGGCGGGATCTATCGGAAATCAAAACGATTGATTAATATTGATACACGCCCAATCCATGAATGATATGGAAATTTCTTACCCCACATAGGATCTGTACCTGCACCAAAAGCGTAGGCTCCTCCATGAATATAAGCATAGACCGGTAGTTCGGTGTCTGGCGGGATTCCCGCTGATATGAGAGCCGCCCGGCTTGGCCTTGTGATGAAGAGATTCAAGCAGTCAAATTCGGATTCCGTGACATCGCTGGGAAATTCAAGGTATGATTGGTAGAAAGAGCTGCTGTTTGGTTCTTGCGGTTGTGGGCAGCGAGGGCTGGAGCAGGAGGTTAACAATTAGAAATACCAAGTCAAAGGGTAGGATGCTTGCCCATTTCGGGTTGCGTCAAAAACGCTCCGAGGCAATTCATCGAGAAGAACAGCGTGTTGCCACCTTTGAGGAACCTTGCCATATGGGATTCCTCGAAACTCTTCAATTCCATCTATTGACGCTCTTTTGCCGATTATTGTTTGCGTGACGGAGGGTTGCGTCGACGTGGGAAATGCGACTAGAACTTGATCCTGCATGGTTATGAGGCAACGGACAAAACGTAAGGGGGGGAAATGAGAGAGAGAGAAAAAAACCTACACTGCGGATTATGAGGGCCGGAATTGTTCGTTATTTATCGGCAAAAGTAACCCATCTGATTCCATTCCATGATGCTCAAGCTCAGTGTCAAGGGTGCTCGCGGTTGGCTGGCGCCGTTTTAGTGCCTTCCAGGGGAATTTAGGCCCAAACTCTGATCGGAGAATTAAACGGGTGGCGTTCGGCAACTTTAATGAATTTATAGTGCCCTTCAGAACCCCGGATTTCTACAGGAGACGGGCTCAAACTCCAGTTTGTCCACTGGTCTATAAATAAGGGTCATTGCCCCGGCCTATTTGCGATGCATTCAGATTCAAATCACCAGCCTATACGTTCTCTTTCCCTTTCTCTGGCCCGAAATGCCCCCTCACACATCGATATGGTCTGCCGTGCGTGCGGAATGGCGTGCTATTGGTGTCTGTCTCTTCATAACCATCGGTGCCTTTCAGTTTGGCTATGACTCCTCCTACTACGCAGGCATGATACCCTTCCCTTAGTAGGTGTATGGGAGAATGTAAGCTGACGGGGCGGAAAGGAATCCTCGCGATGGAGCCATTCATCAAGGCGTACGGAAAATTTGATTCTACGACTGGTGCATATGCTATCCCCTCGAGTATCCAATCCCTGACAACTAGCATCATCAACGCTGGTGAGCTTGTTGGGGCTATCTCATCCTATATTGTAGGTGACCGCCTAGGCCGTCGTGGAGGACTCTTGGCCTCTAGCTTCTTGGTTGTTCTGGGAGTTATCTTCCAAGCTGCTACTCACTACCTTGGCATGCTCATCGTTGGTCGCTTGTTACTGGGTGAGTCATCAACCCGATTATTCGCCTGTGGTTACTAATATGATATATTAACTGGAATAGGATATGCCGTCGGTTTAATCTCTTGCCTGGTTCCCTTGTATGTAGCCGACTGCGCACCTGCTCGGTTCCGGGGTGCGTTGGTATCCATGTACCAATTCAACGTCGGCCTCGGCCTATTATTAGGTGTTATAGTGGACAATGCCACCAAAGACCGCAACGACAGCGGCGCGTACCGCATTCCAATGGTGGTGCAGCTGGTCTTCCCAATCATCCTAGTCCCTGGATTGATTTTCTTTTGCCCAGAGTCACCGCGGTGGTTATTGGCAACAGGTCGAGTCGAAGAAGCAGAGAAGGCATTGTATCGCCTACACGGCAACCGCGCCGAGCTCATCAAGAAAGACATCGAATATATCACCAAGATTATCGAGGAAGAGCGGCGTCAGGATAGTTCCTGGCGGGAAGTTTTTTCTTGGGGACCCGAAGGTCGCAAGGCGTATATTGGCATGGCTCTTCAAGGTATTATTCTCCCCCTCCCCTAATGCTTATTACTAACTAGATTCGTCACAGCCTGGCAACAAGCATCCGGGATCAACTTCATCACAAGCTACGGCATCATCTTCTTCAGCACCGTCGGAATTACAAACGCCTTCCTGATCCAAATTGGCCTCTATCTCACCGGAATCCCTGCTGTCTGGGCGAACCAATATACAATCGAACGTTTCGGTCGTCGCCCCATGCTCCTCCTATCCACATGTACCGTCGTCGCAGTTCTCCTCATCGTAGGCGGCTGCGGCGTGTCCCCAACCAAATCACTCGCCTTGTACCGCACAATCGTCGCCATGGTGTTCATATTCATGGTCGTTTTTAACCTCTCTCTCGGTCCCGCAGTCTGGGTGGTGACATCGGAAATTTCCACCGGTCATAACCGTAACAAACTTATGGCTTCTTCCACAGCCGCCAATTGGTTTTGTAGCTGGCTTGTTACTTTTACCTTCCCGTATATCTTTAATGCTGACGGCGCAAATCTGGGGGGCCGGGTGGGCTTTATTTACGGGGGCCTTATGCTTTTGGCTGCGATTTGGATGTATGTTTTCTTGCCGGAGACATCGGGGCGGTCTCTCGAGGAGATTCAGCAACTATTTGCGAAAAGTGTTCCCGCAAAAGAATTTAAATGTGAGTTTTACCATTTTAGTAATCTGGTGGGAAAGCTAATAAAGTATTGCTTAGCATATATTATTCCTGGCCCATCTGAAGCGATTGGCTTTGAGGAACAAAAGGGAGGTCAAATTATACAAATGGAAAAGGTTTGAGGTCATTGCTATGCTATTATTTTCCTGTTCGGCTTGGACACCGGCGGCGGCTGCACCTGTTGCTCCTGGTTTTCTGTTGCATCTACAGCCACCGTTGGTGAATAAAACATGAGCTCAATTTAGGGAGGTGCTACTGCCACGCCATTTTTGCGGGGAAGATCATGCTTTTGTGGGGATATCTCTGATAATCTAAAGATAAAGTTATGACTTCTATTGATAACCCGTTGGGCTGGGTGTCAGAATCTGTACTATAGTATTAACTAATGCAATAGTTAGAATTAACAGTTAGAACTACCTGTTATGGGATGGTCCCATAACACGCGGCTCTAGTCACATGGTTCCTACCCCTTAGCAAACTGCACTACTTATAATTCAATAGAATTAATATAAATTAAATTGTTAAATTAATAAAACTAAAACAATAATTAAATAACAAAGTAGATAAATAATAATAATGATAATAAAGCTTTATAGATATATAATAATATAAAAAAAGAAATTAAAAATTAATATTTATTAATTATATAATTAGTACTAGCTTTGAATATTAAAATATAAAATTTTTATAATTTAAAAACAATTTATTATTAAAGTAGCAGAGCTATGCTACACATAGCTCTGGAATATATGTAGGGGCCGGTTAGAACGTAAATTCCCGCTATTAATAATTCCAAATACGAGTCAAGGCTGACAGAGTACGAAGAGTCTAACGCAACCCATCCCATAACGGGAAACTAGATCATCAATAATGTCGACGATGGAACTCATCAAAGTTGTTGGACTAGTAACAATAATATAAGTCACAGTTAGATATACACAATGGCCGCTCCGCTATCCCACACCGTCACCATAGCCTCGCCATCCTTCACATCAACGCTTGTGCTTGTTTCCGTAGTCTTGTGTCCCTTGCCATCGTCGACCTTGTAAGAGAACTGCATCCCTGCCCAGGTGATATTCTCCGACGGATCCAAATCAAATCCTCGTGCTTGTGTTCCCGTCAACGCACTTAACGTTTCTACCTTGACACTAGTCACATTCTTGGGTACTTGGATTGAAAACGTCTCGTTGCCACGTTCAGTGCCGTCACTCTTGCTCCAGTTGCGGAGGTTTACCAGGGCAACACGCTTTAGAGTGGTGTCCTCATAAGCAGCATAAGCACTTAGAAAGTCTCGGCCTAGCTTCAAATTGGTCACGCGGGTCTCGTTGCTTTTGCCAATGAAATCTGCGACAAATAGCTGTGCCATGAATGGCGCGCGAACTGATGGACCAGGGGTGTTAGGAAGGCCGGAGACAGGCACCCAAAGACCATGCGAGGCCACAGGGCGCTGTGTACCCGCAACCCGAGCAACACCTCTGGTCATGGCATATAGCTGGAAATCAATTGACCAAAGACAGTCGCCAAATACACCAGACAAGTCTAGACCACCGACTAGGGAACTGCCAGTTTCACTCAAGAAATAGGGGATGCCTGGATGGTTTTTATGGAGGTAGGAAATGGACTTGTCGTGATTGGCGAATTTCTCTTTGGTAAAAGTGTGGTTCATCAATTGGGTCATATCTATCACCAGTTAGTATTTCATGGGACTTATACTGGTTGAAGAAATACCTGTTTCAATAGCATTCATTCCACCGCCGAGTTGGTAGAAATGCTCAGCAGCGTACTTAACGGTACTATTATCATTGAGACCGGCTTCAAAGGCGTCTTGTCTGAAATTGACGTGAGTGGAAAGAGACGCAGAAATCACTTGGGCAATACATACAATGTATATGGCTTCCCCGAATCCACCGTAGAACTGCCCATGTCCAAAACCTGGAAAATCCGAGCATCTTCCCCAGTCAGGTTCAACGACTCAGAAATATATTCAATCATTAAGCCAGAGTCGCTGACATATTCCTTGGGTGTTTTGTCGTGTCCATGGTAAGCAACCTCGTTTCCGAGTGCAATCGCAGCCACTCGATCTGACCCTAAGACCGAATAGGCGCGATTCACATATTCCAAAATATTAGTCTTATTGATAGGATATTTCAATGGTGCTTGAAACGTGAAAGAGTAATTGGCAAAGCTCTTTAGACCGTCAAAATAGGACGGGCCCAGGATGAAGTCGGCGTCTGAGCCGTTTGGGCAATTACCACCACTGGCAATACAGGTAGTGTTTTCCTTCTGGTTTGGATCGAATAAGAGGGAGTCCCTACTCTAACATTAGCTTGTTGTTTTAGGAAATTGTTCTCGGAGAAGGGTGAAAATATACCCACTGGTGCCACCAATTCGAATTACTGGTGGCTTGCCCATACGCGCTGCAACCGAGTTGACCAAATTATTGGAGAATTCATTATCATATGAATTGAGGAATGCGATTTCAAATCCAAACCCGACAAAGTCACCTGGTACAATTGCTACTGATTCCGATACAGACGGCGGAACAGCGACATCTATTGCAGCAGCAACGACGCCGAGGGCTGAGAGCCAAAGTATCTTTGCCATAGTGTTGTGTGCCAGTTGATCAATCAAGACCGTCACGACTTGACCATTTTCATGGGGTTTTATTTCGGTTTATATGCATTTTCAAGATTCAGGGTTGTAATTATGGGCAAGATGATGACAAGCGCGCATGATGACAGCGCTACATGGTACTCGAAGCGGCAAAGCAGCTGTCGATCCATGCTTGGGTTATGGGGCCACTGCCAGTCAGCACCTTTGATTTTCTTTATCTATTCTTTTTTTTAAGGGCTAAATGGTTCGGCCCAAACCAAATAGTTTATCCCCGCGTTCAGCTTTAAAATTAAGTTAATCGTAATACGTACGCAGGCTGCTAATATAAAAATAGAAACAGGAACCTAGCCCTAACGTACGCAAGTCACAGTCCCTCCCTGCAACCCTAACAACATTAACAAGTGAGTGGTATTATTGAGTAGCTTTTTTTACTAGAACTTGCATCAATAAGAAATTCCTACGTTATTCATACCGGCGGCATGATTTGTCTAGTGCCCGACAAACGCACCCGCTTCGTATACTACATATGGACAAGAACTATGATTGCCACCACTAATATTATTGAATATACCTTAAAAAGCTAAGGCTCACCCATCAGGATACTCATCCTCTATGTTGCTTACAAACCTCCTCTCCTCCTCGTCCCATCGTTTGAAATGTTTCCCAGCAATAGCCAAAAGACTACCCGGGAGTTGGGATAACGTAGGCTTGATAACCTCTATGTTCTCCTCTGCAACATATCGCACACTTTTATCCTCGACACTATTGAATCCCAGTCAGCAAATCCATATCAAACGGCAAAGATTGAAACCTACTGGGCATGATAAAAACTTTGGTGCCTGCCAGCCTGGAGCTGGTCAACATTCATTCGTCTCATCCAATGCTCGCCAGCTCCACACTCTGGATCCCAGCCTATGATCATTGCAGTGTAATTATAGCGCCGGTGACGAAAGACATCTCCAACTTGATATTTAATAGTCTTTTGCACATCCTCGCGCCTTCGTACACTCCTCGGCGTTTCATCAGCCGCACGTATGGCGTGGAGACTCTCCATCAAATGTCTGAGTTCCAGAAGTCCCTCGAACAGAGGCAGGACGTGTTTTTCAACTAAATATATATCCCAGGGAAATTCCGAGGCGAAAACGTCCATAAACCAGGGAAGATGTCGCCGAATCTCCATCAATCTTCCGTACGGATTGACAAGCATAAAGGACCAAAGGCCAGCGTACCCAGCACTTTCGATATCCACCTTTGAAAATTCGGAACCCAATATGACACGCACTGAATTCATTACATTCCTTCCGCATCTCAACACAATTTCTGATGTCTGAGACTCTCCAAGAAACGTCGATTGCTCTGCCGGTGATGCCCCCAGAAGATTCAACTGACTCTGCAAGTCGACAACACGTGTTTCTTCACCGGAACGAAATGGATCCATATACATTGGTACACCAACGTTGTCTGCATTTAGAGCATGGCCGTTCATGTCAAAGCCTGGTGAGGGAAAGATAATAACTAGGACATGGAAGGGAAACCCACATGGGTGAGCGTTGAGGCCAAAACGTCGAGCAATATAGCAAAATATCGAGGCAGATATTAACGGCAAAGAGTTGTGTTCTTGATCCTTCAGAGCGAAGCCAAGAAAGTTATGTTCAAGGCTGTGGTACTCCCTACCAGGTGCGATTCCGGTGAAATTATTTAGTCGCAAAAAGGACGCAATAAATGACGCTTTCTCGCGAGGAGAGAGGCCTCCAAGGTCTGGGTTCCGATTTGAAAGGTCCTCTGCCACGGCATCCAGCATATTACTAACCTGTGGCTTTCTTCAGCATTCAAATGAAACCTGAGGGACAAAAAAAAAGTCCAATATACCTCTTCTAAGCTTTCAATATGGCCTTGAGAAACAAAGAGATCAAAACACCCCAAGGCACGCTCAAGGGACACGGTCTCGCCTTCTCTCAACTTGGCCCACTCGGATACAGCCATGTTCCGACTGAGGCAGTCCATGATAGTATTACTATAGAATCTAATTCGAGTCAGGAGCTGCCATTTACAATAAGTTCAAGTATCCACGCACCTTCGAGCCAGGTGATCATCTTGGTCATCTTGGGCGTGGGCGTGGCGCCTCAGGGTATCCTTCGTGTCGTAGCCGGATTCCATAATCGATTGGACCTTTTGGATACGGCCGCATTGGCTCGAGAGAATATCATTCAAAGCCTTGGTAGTCTCTCTATCAACTCTGTGCCTATGGACAAATATCGCTTTCCAGTCGATAGAGGAAGGAGGCTGCTCCATTTTGTACTCGACATCATGCTTTCTGTCCCAGTAATGGAACAGCGTCTTGCAATAGTGTCGCCATACTGCTGGCTCGTTTGCAACGCTGGTGAATCTCCGAGCAGTCCTCTCAAGGGCCAAACATCCTTGCGGGTCGAGATACTGCAAGATGAGCTGTAGAACTTCGTCAGGAAGAGCCGTCAGACTATTACGCATACTCGAGCACGATTCTGGAAATACGGCGTGTGGATATGCTTTTTTCTTCTTCCTTTTTTTCCCGTGCCTTTGTTGTATCCTACAGCAAATACTGACAAAGGCGAGATGAGCGATGTGGATGAAGTTGACCTCGAGCATGTGCTAAGCCCCGGCCGCCTCCCGCCACCTTCATGGCCGCAGACTCCACAATCCACAATCCACCGTCCACCATGCCGATCGAACTAGTAACCCACCCACACACCCCACTAATATGATCTTGATCTGCCTTTGAAGGAGGAACATTCGAAAACATGGGACAGAGTCAGTCAACCAATACTGGTAAAGGCGACAGCCAAGCCGAGGATGGAAATGACCATCGAGCTGACTACTACAAGTTGCTGGATTTGGAACGCGACGCATCAGAGGAAGAGTCAGTCTTGATCGCTACGGCTTTTTTTTTTCTCTCTGGCTTTCTCGCTGACTGACTTGTCGCAGCATCAAAAAAGCTTATCGAAGAAAAGCCTTGGAACTGCATCCTGACAGGAACATTGACAATGTAGAAGCTACAACCAAATTATTCGCCGAAGTGCAATGTGCATACGAAGTTCTGTCCGACCCCCAAGAAAGGGCATGGTACGACTCGCACCGAGATGTCGTTTTTACAGAGGATGGATCACAGGGTGATGAAGGGGGCACACCGGGACGGTTTCGAATGACAACGTCTGAAATCACAAATCTGCTGTTCAAGTTCAACCCGCGCATGGACTTTTCAGATTCCCCCGATGGGTTTTTCGGCGGCCTGAGAGATGTTTTCGATCAGATTGCACGCGAAGAAGAACTCGCGAGCCGGTGGGAGAATTCGCAGCCCGAAGACTATCCGAGTTTCGGCCACAAGGACGATTCCTTCGACGACGTGGTGCGTCCATTCTACGCGGTCTGGGCCAATTTTTCGACGAACAAGTCGTTTGCGTGGAAGGATTCGTACAAACTGAACGAGGCCCCAGACCGTCGCATCCGGCGGTTGATGGAGAAGGAAAACAGGAAGCTGCGAGACGATGCGATACGGGAATACAATGACGCTGTGCGCTCTCTCGTCGCGTTTGTGAAAAAGCGCGACCCCCGTTACAAGTCGAATATGCAAAGTGAGGCTGAACGGCAACGCACGTTGCGTGAAGCTGCTGCTGCGCAGGCTGCGCGGTCTCGCGCCGCCAATCAGGCAAATCTACAAGAGCACGTTACGCCAGACTGGGCTCGAGTGGAAGAAGTTGAGGAAGAAGAGAATGACAGCTCGGAATCCGAAGTGGAACACTTTGAATGCATTGTCTGCGACAAGACGTTCAAGAGCGAAAAGCAATTCGAGGCGCACGAGCGCAGCAAGAAGCATACAAAAGCGGTAAAGCAGCTCCGCTTTGAAATGAGATTTCAAGATGAAGAGCTTCAGCTCTTTGAAGATTTAAAGGTGGAGGAAAAGTCTGGGGGACATGGAGAAAGCTTGAAACCTACTGTCGAACCAGATACGGCGGCAGAGGAGGCACCAACATCATTACAGACTTCCAAGGATGCGAACGATGATACTAACCAAGACTCTCAACCCCAAACGGCCTCGCTATCATCTGCTTCGGATGAAGATGACGATGACTACACGGCCCGAGAAGAAGTGCAGTCCCGAATAAACGCCGACAATCCAACCCGAAGGGGCTTCGATGTTGAAGCATCAGACCTTCTGACAGCCTCATCTCCTGGCGATAATATAGAAGCTCCCGTCCCAAAAATAGGAAAAGCCAAACAAAAGAGGGCGAAAAAGGCCGCAGCACAGGCATCGGCGTCCCAGCATAGCTGCTCGCAGTGCCAGAGCGTATTTCCCTCTCGAACGCAGCTGTTCACACATATAAGAGAGGAGGGACATGCTCAGCCAGTTTCAAAAGTACAGCCTTCGCAGAAGAAGGGAAAAAAGAAATAGAATTTCGAATCTAGAGTCTATGTCTACGAAAATATTATGATAATGTACCATGCTCTTGCTCACATCTGAGAAAGAAAAGGGGAATAAGATATGCTGGTGCAGTATACCTTAACCCAGACCTGCACGGGAGTTCTTCATCACTTGCGTCACTGGTTGCAGGATACCCTTGTTGTTCAGAGCACCCAGGGCTGTTCCAGAGCTCCAGCCCATCTTTTCCAGCATTGCGCGGCCCTTGTTGTTGGCAGCGATTTCTGGGGCGGCGCCTCCGACGACATCTCCTTCAATGTAGCCGAAATCACCTTTGCTGCGCTGTATATTCTTCCCTTTCTTTGGCTCTTTGTCGTAGTTGCGTGGCCGCATATTGTCAATCTTGACGAATCGAGGCTGGGACAGGATCTTGTCGAGCTTCACGCTATGCTTGCCATTGAAATTGGGTGTCCTGACAGTCTTGTACATGACAGGGTATCTAGTGGACCCTCCCCCTCTTGATTGTGACTTGAGCGATACAGCATTTGCGAGTTCGTGTACTATCCTCCTTTGTTTCTTGTCCATTGGTGGCAGATCCAATCTACAACAAATAATTAGTGTGGTGTGCTGAATAGGGTTAAAGCGAACGTACGTGTCAGCAGAAGACAGGAGAAAGCCCTTG
The DNA here is from genome assembly GCA_001939245.1 of Talaromyces wortmannii. Lineage (NCBI taxonomy): Eukaryota > Fungi > Ascomycota > Eurotiomycetes > Eurotiales > Trichocomaceae > Talaromyces > Talaromyces wortmannii. The sequence goes on from MJVA01000328.1 coordinate 18,188, forward strand.
ACCTGCGTTTTCACCTCTTCCATGGTGATGCCTGCTCCGTCTGCGGGGAATTTTGACCGTTTTCCAAGAAGACCCTGAGCACGGAGTTGTTCTCTTTCTCGTTTCTTGGCTTTCTTTTTGTTCCTGTCTCTCTCCCAGCCTTCCTGTAGTTGCATCTCGAGATCGCTGTCACTAAGGTCGAAATCAAGTTTGCGGCCCTTCTTCTTCTTTTTCTTCTTGTGGAGACTGTCACGTTCGAGGTCCATTATATCGAAGTCGGCGAAATTCTTGTAGTCAAGAAAATCATCGTATGCGTTTGTGCGGGGAAGTTTTTGTGTCATGTTCTTCGCTCTCGAGTCCTTGGTTGGCCGACGCTGAGAATACGATATGAGGTCGCTTATCGATACTGATACATCGCTATCATCGGAGTCCTCGTCTGTAGAATTATCCTGAGATTCCATCGTTTCTTTTCCGGTGCTGTTGATCAGTTCGGGTAGATCGTTCTCGGGAGAGGCGCCTTTGGGCTTTCGGGTGTTCTTCTGTTTAAAGGCTACAGCTCTGCGCATTTTCTCCGGGTTTTCGTCTGATAACTCCGACTGGCCGTCGGACAGGTCGTCACCACTGGATGAATCGTCAGGTAAGGCATATTGGGAATCCATGTTTGCGACATAGTCGGCCAGTATCGCTGCATCGTCATTTTGGGCAAAGAATGCCTGCTGGAATCGTTGACGCGAGTGTCTCTTTTTCTGAGCGCCTTTTACGTTTCGCAGTGTTATCGGTGTAGGGTCGACGGTTTCTCTGGTGAGAGGCGTATTTGCGACCAGTGTGTTTTCTTCCAGTGTTCTAACCTGCACCGACGTCGGTACGTCTTTCGCACGCACACGGGTGTTTTCGGTGTTGATTCTAGCACTTCGAGAGCCGCCCCGCCCATTAAATATCACCTCATCTTCGCTGCTGTCGATGGTGCTGGACGTTTCTATGTTCGGCGGGGTATAGTCGACGAGCTCTGCAGGGGTTGGGTCTTCGCCGTGTACGTCGGTGAAGAAGAGGTTGCCATCTGCTGTCGCAGCACTCTCCGTGGGGAAATGCATTTGGCCTGGCTGGGTGGCCAATTTGGTGGTATGCACGGAGTGTGGCTGGCTCGTCCTGTAGCTCTTCGGGTGCCTTCGACGGGGTGGCAGTTTACCGAGACATTGTGATTTTCGCGTTTCGTGTGGCGGGGAGGTGGTGTGTTTGATTGATGTCTTGAAAGTTCAGCCTCGGATTGCGATAACGGGCGACGGGTTATCGCCGGCTTAGTCATTCACTTTCCTATTGGCCGCGGTGGCTGCTCTCTAATTTCCTTCTGATCCCTGCATGGTGTAAGTGATGAGCCGTTAATTTTTTATATTTTCGGATTTGGATGTGTGTAAATTTACAGAATATCAATAAAAAATTAAATAAATTGCACGGCTATGAGGCTGTTCGACAGATGTTGCTCTAGCCTTATCTATTGGCCGGCGGCGGGCCCCCACTGCGATGCTGCCTGAGGCTCTCAACCGGTCCGCGTGCAGTGCGTCACTCTCTCATGATCGATCTCGGTGCATGAGGACATGCAGCCAGAACGATTTTCCCTGTTTGCGAGGATTTTGTGCCTGTTGCCACGCGCGGTGTCTTTTTATCGTTTGTTTTTTGGCATTTAATTTGAGCTTGGTATTGTCAGGTGATATTTAGACACTCGTCTCACTCAACTACTACAGCAACATACCCAGGAAGATATATATAATATACAACCTCCGCATCAACAAACACCCCGCACCACTTCAACCAAACTACCACTCCACTCTTGCTCACACCAACGCCGGGCGCTTCACCAAGAAGCAACCACAGTCATGAATAATATTGACATCGGTCGCTACAAGCGCATCGTTCAATATTTCTGGGACCCCGAACCCAAGAACGACGAAGGGCCCGGCTCTCGACTGTGGTGTCTCGGGAGCCAGTATGTCACGCAAGACGAGGACTTTCTAGACCTAGCAGCATCTCCTCCACCCGAAAGCGAAGAACAGACCAAAAACAACCAGAAATCAGACGAACCAAGCACAGAAACCCGGAACTCCAACAAGCAAACAACGCCAGAGAAGAGGCCAGGCACCAGCACCTCCCTTGGCTGGCCCAAGGCGTTTCTGGACGACTTCGAGTCGAAGATCTGGATGACATACAGATCCAGCTTCCCCACGATTGCCAAATCCGAAGACCAAAATGCGTCGCAAACAATGTCGCTGGGTGTTCGACTGCGAAGTCATCTCATCGAGGGGTTTACGTCAGATACCGGCTGGGGCTGTATGATACGTTCGGGACAGAGCCTTCTTGCCAACGCGATACTTGTCTCACAACTTGGTCGAGGTATGGCGCATATCCACAAGATTTCTACATGAAACATCCTACAATAATCGAAATACTGACAACTAACAGACTGGCGCCGAGGAACAAGAGAGGAAGACGAGAGTAGATTGCTATCTATGTTTGCAGACGAGCCCGATGCGCCCTTTTCAATACACCGATTCGTGAATCATGGGTCGTTATACTGTGGCAAGCACCCCGGAGAATGGTTCGGACCCTCTGCAACATCCAGATGCATCGAGTATGAAGTCGCGCTCCAAATACTCAGACCCATGACTGACGAGCTGGCAGGGCTCTCTGCCAAGAGCATTCGGATGCGGGACTAAATGTCTACGTGACCAACGATAGTTCAGATGTCTACGAAGACCGATTCAGAGCAGTCGCTCTCGACAAGTCGGGCCACATGCGACCAACCTTGATTCTGCTAGGTATTAGGCTTGGAATCGATCGCGTCACGCCGGTATACCGCAGAAGCCTCGAGGCGGCACTGACAATGCCCCAGTCGATAGGGATCGCAGGGTATGTTATCTTCTTCTGCCAGCCAAAAAAACGTGAAACAGAACAAGCTGATAAGAGTACAGAGGCCGACCGTCAGCATCGCATTACTTCGTAGGCGTCCAGAACCCGCATTTCTTTTACCTCGATCCTCATCACACTCGACCTGCACTGCCGCCCAGGAAACAGGGACAAAAGTATACACAAGACGAGCTAGACAGTTATCACACCCGCAGACTCCGGCGGTTGCATATCGATGACATGGATCCCAGCATGCTCGTCGGATTCCTGATCAAGGATGAAGACGATTGGACCGACTGGAAACGGCGCATCCAGACTCCGCAGGAAGGTGGAAAAGCAATTGTTCATGTTCATGCCGTTAGTTCTGAGGCAGCGCCCAGCCCGACACACGAGAGAGCGACTGCGCTAGACGAGGTCGAAGCACTGGATGATAGCGAGTTAGAAGAATAAGGTAGACGCGATTTTGCACAATACAATGCAGGAAAGAAGAATAAGATAAAATGTGCACTGAAGTTTGTGTTGAATTTCTAGAATGAGACTGTCCGATCAAGCCCAATCCCGCGGTATGATAGCCCACGTTCACCACATGTGAATTGCAACCGTTAAATCATCCGGCCAAGTAAAGAAAAAAGAACCATCCCATGACGCATTAGAAACCCGCGAACACCCATACCCGCTGCCTCGATATGACAGCCCGAAGCAGCTAAAAAGTACAATAAAAAAGAGCAAAAAGGTAAAACAAAAGTCGCCGTCAACCCATCTATTTGGCAGAGGAAGAGTACTTGGTGACGGCCTTTGTGCCTTCCGAGACGGCGTGCTTGGCCAATTCACCGGGCAGGATCAGACGGACAGAAGTCTGGATTTCTCGGGAAGAGATGGTGGACTTCTTGTTGTATGAGGCAAGCTTGGAGGCTTCAGTAGCAACGCGCTCGAAGATATCTGAAAACCGGAATTAGTGTTAGATTCGGACGCGTCGAAAAAAGACGCGACTTACCGTTGACAAACGAGTTGAGAATCGACATGGCACGAGTCGAGATACCAGTGTCGGGGTGGACTTGCTTGAGGACTAGAGAACGCGACGCGTTAGTAAATAAAGACGCGAAAATAGCAAAACGCGACCGAGGCAAGCATACCCTTGTAGATGTACGAGGAGTAGGTCTCCTTGCGGGTCTTGCCACGCTTCTTCTTCTCGCCAGAGGCAGCGGTGGCAGTCTTCTTTCCAGCCTCCTTCTTCTCAGCAGGAGCCTTGCCAGCTGGGGCCTTGCCACCAGTGCTGGGCTTCTTTTCGGCAGTCTTGGGAGGCATGATGGAAATGTCGTAAATGTGAGATAAAGAATTAATTCAGAGAGACTGATGGATGAGACAGGAGACGGGCGTGGTGGATGAAGAGAGAACAGGAGTTTGGGAGAGGGCTGCGCAGATGCCGGGGAGTGGTGTGCTCTTATAGTGGCCTGCGAAATGGCTGGGTGATCCAGGGAGCGAGAATTTCAATACGGTAAGGGTGCCGTATGATCTGTATGATTATTCGCGCAGGAAGCGGGTTTAAGGTGCGCAGCGGGCAGCCGACCCCGCCGAGCAGCCGGTACTGGCTCGTAACGGCCGCCCGTAACGCACTAGGCGGGCGGTGGGGCGGCGCGGGCCAGTCAGCGCGCGCGGCCGGCTTGTTGTTTTTGCGCGTTGACGCGTCTGATGCGGCTGCTGATTGGGCAGCTGACCTAAGCGAGAAGGTGATCTGGAAGGCGGCTCCTGGCGTGCACGTCACCCCAGGCGCATTCTTATAAACGTCTCCCCCCGTCGCCTCTGTCCCGCCCAACCCTCTCTCTCTTGCTTCGTTTTCTTCTCCCACGTCCATCTCGCTGAACTCAACTATCTTCTACCTTTTTCAATTACCTCACCTTTCACAACCACATCCATCAAAATGACTGGAGGAAAATCTGGTGGCAAGGCTAGCGGTGCCAAGAACTCGCAGTCGTACGTGCTTGTTTACTTTCGGACTTCTGACGCGCTCAATCTTGCTAACTGTTCTACTACAGCCGCTCGTCCAAGGCCGGTCTCGCTTTCCCCGTCGGTCGTGTCCACCGTCTTTTGCGCAAGGGCAACTACGCTCAGCGTGTTGGTGCCGGTAAGCTCCGGATTCATCCCCAAGACGCGTCTTTTTCTCTTATCTAACGCGACCCAAGGTGCCCCCGTCTACCTGGCTGCCGTCCTCGAGTACCTCGCTGCTGAAATTCTCGAGTTGGCTGGAAACGCCGCCCGTGACAACAAGAAGACTCGTATCATTCCCCGTCACTTGCAGCTCGCCATCCGTAACGATGAGGAGTTGAACAAGCTTCTGGGTCACGTCACCATCGCCCAGGGTGGTGTCCTCCCCAACATTCACCAGAACCTTCTTCCCAAGAAGACTCCCAAGAGCGGCAAGAACCCCAGCCAAGAGCTGTAGATGGTTTCTTCATTGTTTCTTTAGTTTTTTCCTTTTCGTTTCGGCGTGGTTTGGATTATTTGACGAGGTAATGGGGTTCTGGACGGGACACATTCATGGCTCTTGTTTTCTGTTTTTCTTTACAAATGGTTGTACATTATGTCTGCGGACATGGTCTCTGGCAGCTCGAGGGAGTGTATTCGCTCTATCAGGAGCGATCATAAATTAGCACCTAAATACAACTACTCTGAGCTTCGACTCGCTTTTACTGATTTTCGCTTTCTACTCAATTTAATTACTTCGAATTTCTTATGGACAGAATTGCGTAGCTATGGTCAATTACCATTGATATCAAATACTTTCGAGGTTGTTCAAAGCTTTACAATCATGAAAAAGAAAAAAAAAAACGAAATGACAGTTAAACAAGTTCTTTGGTATTTCTGCTATAATTACAAACTCGTCTATCAATGAGCACCAGGAGCATCTGCGTCTAGAAATGAAATAGTCAGCATATAATAATCCAGCAAGCAGCAGCGCAACGAATGGGAGGTGTGGTAGTAGCCTACAGGGCAAATCGCGCGCCGGAAGGTTTCTCTCGTATTTCGAGCCTATAAGAAAGAGTGTGTTAGTCAGATAGTTCGATCCGTTTGTGACGGTGTGCAAATGATGCTCATACCTCCTGGGGCCGTGGGCGCACGGTAGGGATCAGGGTGTTTCCAGGTCTCCAAAAGCTTCTCTGTCTCGCGAAGTAGAATCTGTCCAACCCCTTTAGCCACACAATTCCCTTCCACTTGTAAAAGTTGTAGAATCCAGCGCTAACCTTTTGCTTGCGAGGATCTCGCACGTCTTTGTTGGCGTCGAAGAGCGATCGAATGTACACGGCCTGGCCGCGCCAGATGTGCCTATGCACGGCCCAGTCCAGAGACAGCTTCAAGCATCGGCGGTATAATGATCTGGTGACGTGTTTATTAGCTGGGCTGCAGCGTGATATCGGGGTGGTCGAAGAAGAAGACATACGCCGCGGGTTGGAGCGACATTGTGCACGCCAATCGAACGATATCTGTCCATTGAAAGTCAGCAAATGCAGCAAGAGAAGGCAATTAAGAACCACCCACCGGAATTCGACTGTGCTGAAGAGTATGTGGCGTGTGGTCGTCGGTTGACGTCGTCGCGATCGCAGTGGAGGACGTTCGTGCAGTTGCAGTAGTATTGCAGAGTGTGCCGCAGCAGGACGCCGTAGCCAGGCCGGGTTGGGCAGGGAGCGCCGGGTCTGCGGGTGCGTCAATTTGTCCCGACTGCCGGCTGTCCCAGCTTCGGATCGTCGAGCTCATTCCAGATTTGCCGCAACTCTTTTCCGCAAACCCATTGCGCGTTCTACGCTCGAAAAACGTCCTTTTTTCTGTTTTTGTGTTCTTTTATCGACGCGCTCGCCTGCTCTACTGGCAAATCTCCTCGGGTCGCATATCCTTTTTTTCCCGCACTGCGCATCCAGCCGAACAAGCTCCATAGCCGCCAGATGTCCACTATGGCCTCCCGGTCTCACTTGATCCGTTTGCCAGAGCAGGGCCTTCGGAGAGCTGCTCTCAGCTCGAAGAAGTCTTGCATGCTGTGGCAGTCGTCGCGCGCTCTATCGTCCAGTGCATTGGGGTCGCAAAGAACTCCTGTCCTTACCCGCAAGTCCCTGAGCCTTCTCAACAGGTATAGTCGACACTTACTTGATCTTGCGTCGTGGTATCTGACTTGAATACGCGCCTGCAGCATACCTTCGTCTGTCCAGTCAAATCTGAATGGTTTCGAGAGGAAACAGGTCCGCTTTTATGGTTCGTCTTAGCCTTGTCTGTCTTGTGAACTATATATACCTAACCTGTGGTGATTCTAGCGGACTCGATTGTCAAGGTCCCGGAAATGGCCGAGTCGATTACAGAGGGTACCTTGAAGCAATTCTCAAAACGTATGCATTCACTCGCTGGTGTTCTGTGGGTAGATATCTAACCCACTTCTATAGAGGTTGGTGACTTTGTCGAGCGCGACGAGGAAATTGCAACAATCGAAACCGACAAGGTAAGCCTGCACATTTATTACATCTCCAATTTATGATTTACAGCTGACGTATGGTCCTTTATAGATCGATGTCTCTGTCAACGCCCCAGAGTCTGGCACTATCAAGGAATTCCTTGTCAACGAAGAAGACACCGTTACCGTGGGCCAAGATCTCGTCAAGCTCGAACCTGGAACTGGAGGTGGCGCCAAGAGCGCTGAAGCACCAAAGGAATCTGCAGAGGAGAAGCCCTCTGCCCCGAAAGCCGAGGAGAAGAAAACTCCAGAGCCAGAGGCCCCAGCCAAGCCCAAGGAGGAGCCAAAGAAAGAACAAAAGCAGGCCCCCAAGCCTTCGGCTTCCAAGCCATCGGAACCTCAGCCAGCTGAGCCTGTCAAGGCCGGAGCTCGTGAGGAGCGTCGCGTATGTCAAGTCTCGAGTTACACGCAAGTTTTGGAGCTAGAATAGCTGATGTTTGCAGGTCAAAATGAACCGCATGCGCTTGCGCATTGCTGAGCGTCTCAAGCAATCCCAGAACACCGCCGCTTCCTTGACCACGTTTAACGAAGTCGACATGTCGTCTCTGATGGAATTCCGCAAGCTGTACAAGGACGATATCCTGAAGAAGACCGGCGTCAAGCTTGGATTTATGAGCGCCTTCTCCCGCGCTTGTGTTCTCGCCATGAAGGACCTGCCGGCCGTCAATGCATCCATCGAGGGCCCCAACGGAGGCGACACCATCGTATACCGAGACTACGTGGATATCAGTGTGGCTGTCGCGACTGAGAAGGGTCTGGTTACCCCGGTTGTCCGCAACACCGAGACCATGGACCTGGTTGGCATCGAGAAGGCCATTGCCGATCTGGGCAAGAAGGTACGAATAAGCTCAAGCGCCGTGCTGCGGGGCATGATCTGACAAGTCTACTAGGCTCGCGACAACAAATTGACCATTGAAGACATGGCTGGCGGAACTTTCACTATTAGCAACGTGAGTACCTCTCTTTTACGCGAATAGAACACGCGCATTACTTACACTATTGCAGGGTGGCGTCTTTGGCTCGCTCATGGGCACGCCTATTATCAACTTGCCTCAAACTGGTATGTATCTTGTCCGAGACTATTTGCAACATTTGACTGATCTGTACCAGCTGTCCTCGGACTCCACGCTATCAAGGAGAAGCCTGTTGCGATTAACGGAAAGATCGAAATCCGACCGGTTAGTTTGAACCCCAAGTTTTGTCTATTCTTATGCTAACATTTATTGTAGATGATGTACCTCGCCCTGACCTACGACCACCGTCTCCTTGACGGCCGAGAAGCTGTCACATTCCTTGTCAAGGTTTGTTTCCATATCATCTAACCACAAGCAACATTTGCTAATTTGTTCTCCTCCAGGTCAAGGAATACATCGAAGACCCCCGACGAATGCTGTTGGGTTAGGGGTCCTTTTGTCTTGATGCATACGTACCATTCCAGACAAGCACGATAGTAAAAGCCCAAGCTTAAAAAAACACCGGGCAATAATTTCGTCTTTGCATTCGTTTGTCAATGTGTATGTGTGTACCATTTTCGTCTGTTTAGAGGTGATATTTGTAGAAATATGTTTCAATTAAATACGCTTTTCGCATGTATTGGTAGAGGACTACTATTATTCGTTTGTCATTATTATTCTATCAATTCTCTCGTCTGCTTTTTGACGACGACCCTTGCTGCAGCTGTGTTAACAGCCGAATATTACTCAGTGTAAAGGACGAAGGATCCCAATCCCCCAACTGCCCAGTCTCCAATTTCACAAGCATGGGCGTTTCCAACTTATCGAGCATTTCGCGGAGACGCACTGTGATCATTGACTCAAACTCGTATACTGGGAACTGCTGCGCAACGCGTGTTATGTGATTTGCTAGCGACGATTCGCGTTTGTTGTCTGGTTGCAGTATTGCAAGATAGGATGACCTCGCGTTTGACCACTCCTCGGTTTCTGGATCCCATGAAAAAGCATATTCGATGATGTCCGACGACGCTTGTCCGAAAATGACGTGCTGCTCGATGACAGACTGGAGCATGAATCTCGCTGCGAGGTGCATGTATCCCTCTGGCGATAGAATACTCAATAGCATCGCGCACAGTTTCTTAAAGTCTGGTAATATGTCTAGTAACGATGTCATTTGTCGCTTGTCTGCGACGCGCTCTTGCTGCGGGATTTCGACACTGTTCAGCAACACCTGGAATTCCGTGTCCTCTGCTGTGCTGTTTTCGTCATGACCCTGCCAGTCCATTTGCTGCGCGTCCTGCTGCTCGTCGCGCTGTCGTCGCGGAGCGCTCCATCGTGAGTTGCGAAATCGGTAAACAAACAAGACCGCGACGGTGATCAGCTGCAGCTTGGCCTGCAAGTCGCGCGATATTTGCTTTTCTGCGTGTTTGGTCGACGAGAGTGTTTTCCATGCTGTATTTTACTTAGAAAAAAAATTTTATTGAGGTAAAATAGAATATGTCTATGCGTACTGTCAAATAGAGTCAGGATATTCGTCTCTTCAATCGGGGGTCGTCCCGCCAGTTCCTCTGCTCGTTTCGTGACTGTTTCGAGGATTGCTTTGCTGCACATGTAGTCTAGGATCATGATATCAATCTCAAACTCGGCGTTAGGATCCATGGCTGGATTTTTTTGGATTTTTTTGGATTTTTTTTGGCTGCTCTCTGCTGCTATCTGAGGGGCGGTTTTGTCGTTGCGGTGGCTGCTTTTATCGACATGTGCGCTCTCTCATTTGACGTGCGATGGGAGGAGGTTGCATGCTTTTATTTTCCATGTGGAAATTAACTGTAGAGGTGATGTAAAAATATCAATGTCAACTGGTTGTTCGCATCGGGAGGGTTGTGTAACTGGACAATATGTCGGTGTGCCAAAACCTGGTCATGCGTCGGTTATATATATTTATCAGTTCAGGCTGATGGCAGCCGAGACATGGAACCACGAAATCGACAACGTCAATATTTAAATTATTACTATACAACAATAAAACGAACACGAATAAAATCATCGATTCATAAAATGCTACTCATATTATCTCGTACCCTGGGTATCAATTCAACTATTAATTAAGTCGGCAAGAGCCCCCTTGCGTATCAACGTCCGGGCCCAAAACTCCACAGCAGAGGAATAATCGTGCCTCCTCCCCTCGGCATATGCGTCATCCATCTGGCGCGAGTGAGCCTCCTCGTTGATGGACCCTATGATGTCCTGCTGCTCGTTGACCAGGCGGGAATACTCGTCTGAGAGCTCATCACGGCTGCATTCCTTGTACCTATCGGTCTCACCGGTCTGATCACCGACATGATCCAGGATTGTCTCCGTCAAACCAAACTCTGCTTTCGCCTCAAGGAGCACAAAACTAGAGAGCCTTTCTCTCATTCCGTTCGACTGTTCGGGAACGTGGTGATGTAGAAATTGTAATCGTTTCACATTCACAGCCAAGCGCTCGATGTGGTCGTGAAGGGGGTCTCTCACAAGACTCAAGACGGAAAACCCAATACTGCCTTCCTCATATTCCATCATTCGGTTAATAAGATGGCCTCTAACCTCTTCTAGCCAGTCCTCATCCGAGCAAGGCGCTTCGTAACATTAGCAACAGTGTCTAATTGGGCAAGCACCGCCAGACTCACCAAGATCCTGAGGCTGTCGCTCGAGACCATCGAATTTCCACACCCGGCCCTTTGCTGGCACAAACGCAATGAAGTGAAACCCTGCCTCGGAGGACGTGCTATCTTCATCCTTCTGATTCTTGGGTGTCTTCCTGGTGGCCTCATCCTTGAGCTGAAGGTCCGAGTTGAGGATATCCATAGAACTGAAATAAAGTTAGTATAAACAGGACCCCAAGTGACAAGCATACCGAGCAAAAGAGTTGTGTATTCGTTTTACGAATTCAAAATTTGCCACTGCATCGCCTCTTAGAGCGGGGGTAAAAGGCATCGTGAAATCCTTGAAGTTGGCGAGGTGCTCCCCCAGGTGAATCCCCTCGACGTTGTTGACGATATTCAGCAAGGCCACACTGGCGCACGCATTACTCGTTGTCTGTCCGGGTTAGACAAGACCGATAACTAGAGCACAGCCAAATATACACACCTGGTTAGCAAACCATAGCCCATCGGGACAACTTGCTTCTTGATTTTGAGGGTTGTCTTCCCTCCAGTGGAACAGAAAAATCAAACCATAAACTGGTTTCCTGTAAACGAGCTCAGTAACAGTAAAGAGAAAAGGCTCCATATAACAAACGGTAAGAAATCCATGATCTCCTTATCCAGCGACACTACTTCCTGCACCTTGACGCCCTCCACGCCGAACTCGCGAAGCATGACGTTGAACAGAGCCGATGAAACATTTAGTATCATACTACTCGCAGCCTCTGGGGTGATGAGCATACTGGTTCCGACTCAACCTCGCAAAATCCGTTCCACAGCCTCCTCTGGTCAACCGCAGAGGGCTCAGCCATATTGTTGATATTCGCATCCTCAGTCGTTTCAGCACTGGACGGGCGCCGCCGAGCCCCCATCGTCCAATGCTGGCTGCTCGTGAAATGTCAAACTGAGCGTTGTTGTGGTGACATAGAGCTCATGTCTGTGAGGTGATGAAGTCTGATCTGGATTCTGGAGACAATAAAAGAACAAACAAAGCATCTCAAGACGTCGAGGAAGGTCCGATGGGCAAACGCTGAAAGACAGGCAGGCGCGACACGTGATTGGTCGAAGCTCCTCACCAGCGGCCGTGGACGCGCCTGAGGCCGAGACGAGCGCGACCGATTTCTCTCCAGAAATTATTCCTGCCCAATCGACGACCCAGCAGCGACAGCGCAACACCAGCTGTCTGACCCCAGCGGTATCAGCTCGAATACAGCTGCCGGAAAGCGAAAACAAATACCAGTTCCCTTCTGAAACGACTCCGCGCGGAACAACGAACAAAACTGCAGCTCTACGAAGCTTCCTTTCTTCTGTCCACACGTGGGGCAAACACCAGGTTTTCCTCTTTCTGATCGCCTTTTTCGACCTTCTTTCGCGCTCGATCCTACTTAAAAGTGCACACTCACAATTGTGTGGCAGCGAAATGCAATGAATGGCACTCCCCGACTTCGTTCTGCCTTTCCCCAAACTCCGCAGGCACAACGAGGACGCAATGCTTCACCTCAAATCCCAAAACTGAAGGATGCGAACATGGGGGCCCCCAAGGCACCTCAGGAGAATGGAGCTGGCGGCCCTCTTATTCCCCTTCAGATAATCGACGCACCTTCACAACGCTTGTATGTTACTGCGATCTATTTCGCGCTGGGGGCATGGCGGATATACGACTCTATGGGTGCCTTCGATGAGCTCGATTCGACGTGGCTGTTTTTGAAGTGGAACTTTATTGACGGCATTTTCTTGTTCGGCATCCAAGCCTTGAGGATACCTTGGTTAGAATGGACTTTTCCGACCTTTCTTACGATATTTTTGCTGCATGCAGCAGCTAATGTGTTTTTGATGTTTCGTATTCCGGTGAGCCCGGGCTCTTCTTCATGATACTCTGGTTATACTGACATTCCTTCTCAAGTTACCCGTTGGAGCTTGGGCAACCGTTTTGTTCAAGTCCTTTTATGATCGCGAATTATCTATCTCGGAGCGCAGCGTAAAGCCGGCCGATATAATCCACAATGCCTCGTTGATATTGGGCAAACAGACTATACATATCCTTCCAGAAGGGTTAGCAATTCTAAAATACCGCCCGAGTGTTCTAATTACTGACATCCGGGATCGTTTAGGTCTGCTATTTTGAATCCCGATCATATACCCTTGTGTCTTAGCACCCAGCAGCAGTCTGTTTCTCTTCCGGTCCGCGTCAACCAATCTACACCGATCTCGATCGAGATCTTGCACTTTGACCTGAACACCGGTAAAAACGACACCATCACCTTCTCGAACAAACAATTGAAACAATTGCGCAAGAAACAGCCCGCCTCTACAACAGGAGGGGATCTACAGCTTCCAGTGAAGAAGCCAGGGATTTATCGTCTGAGCCGAGTTGTAGATGAGTCAAACCTGGAGGTACAAACCAAGGTATCTGACGCATTGGTGCCTGTCTGCCCCAAGGCAAGCCCTATCAACACTCAGACCGACAGATGTAAAGGAGACCTGTCGGATATCGTCCTTGAGGTAGAAGGGGCTCCTCCTCTCAAAATCAAGTATGTCCGCAAGGTCAATGGACTCGACGGCGGGTTTTCATTCCAGAACATACACTCAGAGGGCAGCACTTCTTTGGCGCCCAACCGGAAACTTTCTGGTCGTCTCATTGATTCTGAAGTACCCATTCCCACCTGGGCGCAGAGTCAGAAATTGCAGATCCCATTGAACGAGTCTTTGAACAATGGGGGCCAGTGGGTTTACGCCATCGAGGAGGTCCACGATGCATACGGCAATATTGCAAACTATTCAAGTCTTTTTGATGATGCTGATCGCTCATCAGGGAAAGGACTTGTGCAGTCGCACCAGCTTTCTGTCCACGAGCGCCCACGTCTTTCTTTGCTTGGCTGCAATGCTCAAAATTTCCTCCAGGTTGCAAAAGGAGACTCCACAGACCTACCCCTTCATTTCCACTCCACCGGAAGAGACTACAGTGGTGACACGCCTCTTCAGATAACTTACTCTCATTCCATTGTCGATGAATCCGAACAACCCGGCGGCCTCTCGAAGCCGAATCAGTTGTCATTGAAAAGTTTGGACCACCGACCGAGAATCAAAGAACCGGGATGGTACTCCATTGACTCCGTGTCGAGTCGTTACTGTGCTGGGGAGATTCTGGAGCCATCTAGTTGTCTACTCTACAACCCTCCCGAACCAGAACTGGCTGTCCGCTATGAGAAGATCTTTGACAAATGTGCCAATAACTCCGTGGGTCTCCTGGTCGACCTAGACCTAGTCGGCACTCCACCATTTACCTTGCGGTATAACATCGAGAGTGACAAAGACGTGAAGCCTCGCAGTATCCAGGTGGATGGGCTTCGGGGAAGCTTGGACCTCACTCCAACGAAAGCAGGAAAGTATCGCTATCGCTTCATAGACATTGCCGACAGTGTATATGCTGCTCAATCCTTAAAAGATAAAGCTCCCGTGCTAGAGCAAGACGTGAAGCCTCCGGCATCGGCAAAGTTCTTGCGCTCCCAAAAGACGGAGCAGAGTTGCTTTGGAGAATCCGTCTCTGTGGATGTATCCTTCGTTGGCGAATCTCCCTGGACACTGCAATATGAGCTTACGCACAATGGAAAGAAGGCCAAACATGAACTGGAAAGCCATTCAACGATAGCCTCTATTACTACTGGGCCGTTACTGAGTGGCGGTGAGCATGTGCTTTCATTGACTAGTGTGACTGATCGATCAGGTTGCAAACGAGCTCTGAAAGATGGCTTCACTATTCAAGTTCGCCCCAAGAAGCCCTCTGTTGGGTTTGGTCTAATCGACGAAAAGAGATCTATCCGTGCTCTAGAAAATTCCGCGGTTAAACTTCCTCTCAGGTTGAGCGGATCGCCACCGTGGGTAGTCAAGTACCGTAATCTAGACGTGAACTCAGCCAAACTTGTGGAAACTGGAGTATGGGATGAGAATGGTGTTATTTCTATTTCTGATAGCGGCCGCTATGAACTCGTGGAAGTCTTTGATGCAACTTGTCCGGGAACAATTGATCAATCTGCGAGCGTTTTCGAAGTTGACTGGCTTCCACGACCTACAGTTGCTGTGTCAGGACGCACCGGCATTGGAGAGGACAACATGAAATGCAGTGTTTGCCAGGGTGACGACGATATCGTGGAACTCAAACTAGCGGGCAGACCCCCTTTCAACATCAAATATGAGCATCGCCAGAGCCGTGCTCATGGGGCCCCTGAAGTTAAAGTACACACCCTGAAGAGTGCTTCCAGCGTCGCATCTTTAGTTCTTGATACGAAAAAACCTGGAGATCATCAATACGAAATCACCGATGTCTCCGACAGTCTTTATGATTTCAACCCAAAGAGAGGCTACTCAGTCAAAGTTGCTCAAACGGTGAATGCGCTGCCCTCTGCCCGCTTTGAATCTCCAGGCCATATCTACGCATTCTGCAAGGAGGATAGCGAGGGTGATGAGCTTATCCCGATCGTTCTCGAGGGTCAACCGCCATTCTTCCTTGACATATCGATCAAGCATCACTCCAGCTCGAAGCCTGAAATCGTACGTGTTGGTCCTATTCAAAGCAACAAGCATAAGCTCCCGATTCCCCGTCGCCATTTGGAGCTTGGCCAGCATGTGGTCAGCATCAACCGGGTGGGAGATTCTCGCGGATGCCAGCGCGCGCTTGATCGTGACTCTTCTTCTGTCCGAGTCGCCGTATCGGACGTCCCAACGATTATCCCTCTTGAGTCCCAAACCGATTACTGTGTTGGAGAGCGCCTCTCCTTCTCGCTGTCCGGACACGCGCCCTTCGAAGTATTCTATACGTTTGAAGGTGTCGAGAAAAGAGCCCTCTCGCCATCGACTACTTTCCGTCGTATTGCTGAAAGACCCGGTCAATTCACCATTAATGCCGTGAGTGACGGGGCCAGCGGCCGTTGTCAAGCCCGTAAGAACATAGTCAAGACGATCCACGAAATGCCCAGCGTCAAGATCAGCAAGGGGCGCGAGAGCGTTGTTGATATTCACGAAGGTGGAGAGGCTGAGCTGAGTTTTGAATTTTGGGGAACTCCACCTTTTGAATTCACGTAAGTTGTCCCTTCTTCTTCTTTTTTGCCATCTTCCATACTGATTTGTTCCAGGTACACACGAACGTCGAATCCTAGAAAAGGAGAAAAACCCGAAATCCTTGACATCAAGCACGACGTGTCTTATGAACACAAAAAGACAATCAAAATCTCAGACGAAGGCACCTACGAAGTTGTCTCGATCAAGGATAAATACTGCTCGTTTTCGACGCAGAAGCTGCCAGGCAAAGTTACGAAGCAGGCAAAGGCTATACAAAATTGAAAATAAAAATGTTTAATATGGGTTTTATGTTTTTGGGAAGAAAGCGATAGAGAAATGAAATCATAAAAAAAATAATAAAAATAAACGAATATACATTCATGTAATACTTTTTGTTGTTAACTTAGTAATCGACGCTCTGTACAAGAGAACCCCCAAGTCTGACAATTTCATTCAAGATAGCTTTCTTGTTGAGCACAACTCCGGGGTTCTGCTCAGAAGAACGAGAATCACCAGCCGGAGCAGACGAGTAGGCAGCTTTCAGACTCAACGGTTTGACCGAAGTCGACTCGGGCTTCCAAAGTCCTGCAATGACATCTCGCTGCTCATCACTGTAGAAAAACAGAGCACAGTTGCCAAAAAGCGTTCCAAGTTCGTCGACATATAGCCTGCCCAGATTCTGCGATTTGGACGACGACGATGACGAACCAGGTAGTTCAAGATTCTTGAACTTGGTGACGGTTTTGCTGGTCTTGTTGTTCTGTTTAGTATCCAGATGGAGCAAAAAGTCGTACGGGCTCAAATGTGGCTTGAAAAGATTGTCAAGATCGAGTTCCTCGGGATTCTTCCCAAGTGCCTCGACAGCCACTTGGGCTAAACGCGAGATGTGGCCAGCCACTACCTTTGGGGGATGGTTATCAAGTGTCCATGTAACACCGTCGTGGTCAATGTCAGAAGCAATGATCATGGTGACTTTCTTCATTGCAGGGTCGATGTTCCTCCAAGCCGAAAATCGGGTTTCGATGGCTTTGATATCATCAGAGCCAAGGTCCCCCATGTTCAAAATCAATGGTTCTTGTTTCCAATTCCATTTGGATAACAACGTAAGTGTACGGTAAAACCCGCTCATCAGGCTGGATGGCGGATCCCAGGGTTGCAATGAAACAAAAGTATGTATAGTAACCAGTTCCACAAACTCTTGCGTGATTTGCGAAATAAGGTGGGAGTCGCACCAGTATTTCATGAGACGCACTGTTGGTGATAGGAGTGGAAATCGTGTAGAAAGAGTCTTGATCGTTTGTGTCAGGCGAGGAGATTGAATAAAGGTTTTCTTATACTCGGACAGAGCAGCGCCTGCGTTTTCTCTTGAGCGAGCACTGAGATCACTCCCCTTGAGCTTTCGTTCAAGTAGGATTGCTTCTCGGTCATGGTGGAGTCTTAACCGAAAGGTGAACCCAGATGTATGTACAATATCCAAAAAGGCTTGATTCATCAAGAGCTTGCCTTCGTTTTCGAGACCGATTTTGAAAGATTGGATGGCACCATTTTCTCTCAACAAATCGCCAATTCTCTCGAGAAATGCCACCTTGGTCATTTGGATACCAACCAGGTCATCTGGCCATTTAGCAGAACTTTCAAGCTGGAGAACAATATCAACCGGTTTATCCATTATACCTTCTTGTTCTGATATAGTTGCGGTATCCCTCAAAGCAGCACTTGAAGGCTGGAGCTGTCTAATCAAAAGGGGAATGTCATCCATGTTCTGAAGAGAGGACTGCAAAGACTGGAACGCGTCGTTGATCTTCTGGAATAGAGAAGGGATGTGACTTCGTGAGCCCGAGAACCGTAGTAGTGCCCTGTCGAACTCGTCTCCAATGCACGTTAATGAATCCGTGGATACTTTCAAGTGACGACACAGCGTGTAGACTATAATTTGGTCCACCACCGATGCTTGTTCCGACCACACTAGACTCTCGAGGATTCTTCCGTCACGAAACCTCCTCAGCTCTGATTTCTCGCCCCAAAATTCTCGGAACGACAATGCCTCACTCTGCGATTCAACTGGAGGCCCATGGTCAACGAGGCGGTTGACATTTTCGGAGTTAAGCTGCAGGCCAATATAAATATAGTCTTGAATAATCTTGCTTGACGCCTTAGTAGTAAGTTTCCAGGACGGCACAGGTTTTGTCCATATGTTGATGGCATCTGCTCTGTCGCCAAGAGACCTCTCTAATATATCATATATGCGACTCTGGTATTGACGAAGTGATATCGAACCCACAGGCTTCGAGTGGGGAGCGAGGTATACAAGTCGATCAAATCTGAGCATCGGATTGTCGGCCTGAAGAATGAACACTTTGTTGAAGTTGTCAAAGAGCGGATCGTTGAGCAGCGAGAGAGCCAGTTTGCATTCACGGCGAAGCATTTTGTACGACCAGGCCGTCATTTTGTATAAAATGTTCTGCCCCCTCTTGCCGTCATATAAGACTGGCTCACCAGCCGGGGGTTGGACATCATTAGCAAACAGCAACAAAGGATGCATAAGATCTTTTCCGGATAAGAATTGCAAGGTTGCTTTGAAGATCTGATAGCTGCTGTACGACGACAAAAGAACGGGTTTACCGCTAGGACCACCGCTTTCAAAAAGGAGGCCGATAAGAACCATCCATTCGAAGCTGCCAAAACCGCCCATTTCAATGGATGAGCTAAAGCCGCGTTGCCGTAGCCAGATATGCCCCAGTGTACAAGCATCCCGCATCGAGTCATGTTGCTTCATCTTTGATTGGAGCCATTTTTGATATTGAATCATTGCGATCTCAAATCGTAGCGCCCCATTGTAAAATGGAGTTGGTTTCTCCTCCACGCTAGAGCTTTCTTGATCCGTTGAGTTTGAGGAGCGGATATTGTTCTTGTTCGGAAGTGTGCTCGAAATCGGAAAGGTTTCATCCTCCACGGCTGTCATGATACGGATACGAAAGCGTGAACCGACGGGGGCATCTTCTGTAGGCTCCATCACGATGATGGGGCGTAGACTGTCTCCATCGTCATAGCTGTATTGCATAGTAAACGGAAGATGCGCTTTTTTCAAAGCTGCCGCGATACATGCAATATAGTAAGCTCTTTTATGGAAGAAGCGGTAGTTTCGAAAGTCTTTGGCTTGGAACATGGCTTTGGGCATGGTGACGGCCAAGTCAATGTTCAAAACTTCTGTTGCGCGCACTCCTGCTCGGAGATATAGATTCCCTATGACGCTCACATCGGCCGGAGGAAGAAATGACATGGGGTATTTGGAGTTTTCGTCTGGCACGGGGTGTGGAAATGGCACCGTGACTTTATGCGCATCAAGCATCTCTTTCTGGGCAGCACGTGCTTGTTTTTCCTGGCGTTCAGGCACATTATTGATAGTGTCTTTGATATTTCGGAGGACGGTCTGGATCCGTGAGATGACATTGTCATAATCCGGTTTTAGCTCGGAAAGCAGCTCGTCGGTCTGAAGCTTGAAGAGACTGGACTTGGATAACCCGGTGGCTCTGCCTACTTCTGCAGCTCGGCCAGCAGAAGCACCTCCTTCTTGAGTTTGCGGTCGCCCTGAAGAACTCCATTGGGCTGTCTTCCCTGCACCATTTGCGCCATGATCGTTCCCTGCATGCGGGCTGTGGTCTTGTCCTTCGATATCGTTGAGCCTCCGTCGTTTTGGTTGTGGGTCTTGCATGTTGGGCGAACAGTCAATTCTATCACTGATGGCGTTCAAAGATTTCCTCGCCCTAGAAAGAATTGTGCTCCAAAGTCAACGACATGTATAACATTTCACATGTAGCCAGTGCTTTTTTTCAGAAATGAAAATAAAAATTATATCCGCACCTCTTACACCGCCTGCCGTTTTGGGCGTAGCTGCCCCGCCGCGCAGGCCGTGCCAAGACTCCCTCCAATAAGACGTCACGGAATCACGATTAACTTATCTTGAATGTGCACTTTACTATTTGATGCTGAATCAATAATGATACAACAGTGGCCTGGGACTGCTTTCTATAGTAATTTGTTTTGGAATGGTTTGAAAATCTGATGCAGAAGCCCCCATCAGTCTTTATGGGCTTTTCTAGCGGCGTGTTCAAGCAGTACGTTGAATTAACTCCGCTTTAGGAATATAAATGAATCCAGAATTTACTGCCATTATTATCTCGGAGTTAATTAGTCTCATATTATCATTGATGCCGAAAGGAACAGTTCCTGCCGCTTGACGCGCTTCGGTCACCGTGTTGACTCACACCAGAGCTTCCCCGCGGGTCCGATCTCGGCCCGCTAATAAGAGTCATTCAACACCATCAGGAATGCGCCGCGATGAAATTCAAGAACTTCAGAGGCTCCAAGGTTGAAAATTGATTTTAACAAGAATTCTTTTCGCTCAAACGCGAGAAAAAAAATGCTGCAGGCGCTAGGAGGGACCATCCCTCCAAACACTGATCATGTATGTTTCATCCCCGCACTCCCTCATAGTTGAGATGCTGCCTCTTTTTTTCTTGCTCTCGGTCGCAACGTTACTCTTCACCACATCAATTGCATTCAATTGAGTCAGGATGCACCTACTAACAATTCCTCAAGGCGGTCAGTGTTTCTCTTCCCACATGGCAGAGCAATATCGGTTATGAAGAAGAAGAGGAATGGGTCACCGGCAAGATGGAATGCGGATACCCAAGGTTTATGGTGCACCCTTTGATCCAGCGCCTCGTGAAAGAGATAATACAACGCGTTGGAAATCCAGAGTCTGAATCAGCAACGGCTTTCCCTTCTTTGAAGACAGCACGGATATGCCAGGACTTTCTTGTATCGAAGATACCCGCCGACCAAACCTCCAAGCTTCGAATTGTCAACTTCGTCCCATCCGCTAAAGCCGGGAACTCTGATGTGATCTCGAAACTATATGCTATCATTTACCCAAAGGAATATGCCAGCGTTGCCAAACAGGTGTGGCAACACAGTGGACACGGAATTTCTAGTCGTCGCGGCGAATTCTGCTTGAACGCTTTGAAGGATGGATATCTAGTCGAGGATACTGCGGAAGCGCCAGAGGGAAAGAACTCGGTTATCTCAAAAGGCCCCAGACGGTATCAACAAAAAGGCTCTGCATTGAAGGAGCCACCTTCGGCAACCCCACCGGAAGGCCGGGAATATGCACAATTCATCGAGGAACGATTTGGCCGAAACCTCAGTTCGGCTTTCGCTGATGACGCTAAGAGAGCGGTGCGAAGACGAATCGCCGGCTCCCTGACTTCCACGGCTGATCTTTCCGAAGCGTTGGAAAGCAAACCGTCAGATGGTAGAGTTGCAGGCTTGACCGAAGACGATGTATTTCTTTTCACGACAGGCATGACTTCCATATTTTCCACTCATCAAAATCTTTTGAGCGCATGGGGCGGTGATAAAAAAAGTATATGCTTTGGTTTTCCATATACCGATACATTAAAAATACTGCAGAAATGGGGCCCTGGTTGCTTATTTTACGGCCATGGTTCAGATGAAGATCTCGACGATTTGGAAAAGCGCCTAGAAGCGGGTGAAAGGTTCTCAGCACTCTTTGCAGAGTTCCCAGGGAACCCACTATTGAAATCTCCAAATCTGAAACGAGTTCATGAGCTCGGGCAAAAGTATGATTTTGTGGTCGTGGTGGATGAGACTGTTGGCAACTTTATCAACGTGAACGTTCTGCCGCTCGCAGATGTTGTGGTCAGCAGCTTGACAAAAATCTTTAGTGGTGATAGCAATGTCATGGGAGGGAGTGCAGTCCTCAACCCTCATGGGCGTTATTACCAACAATTGAAGACAACATTCCAGTCCAACTACGAGGACAATATATGGGTTGAAGATGCCGTCTTCCTAGAGAGAAACAGCCGCGATTTCGTGGCCAGGATTGAGAAGATCAACACAACAACAGAATTTGTCACAGACCTTCTCAAATCGTCTCCTTTAGGTACGTTTAATTACCGTCAGGTCGGGCGCAAATGCTCATTCTTCGATCTTAGTCAAGGAAGTCTATTATCCAAAGTACAGCCCTACAAAGCATTTATACGATGCTTGTCGACACCCCAACGGTGGCTACGGTGGTTTGTTTTCCGTGACTTTCCATTCGACCGAAGAATCTATTGCTTTCTTTGATACACTCGAAATCCTGAAAGGACCCAGCCTCGGAACAAATTTTACACTAGGGTTTGTCGTATCGTTCAAATGGAAATTCTGAATACTAACGCTGTGGCTTGTAGATCTCCGTACACGCTTTTGGCTCATTATAATGAGCTTCCATGGGTAAGTATATAAAAGGGCATCTGATCATCT
The DNA here is from genome assembly GCA_001939245.1 of Talaromyces wortmannii. NCBI lineage: Eukaryota > Fungi > Ascomycota > Eurotiomycetes > Eurotiales > Trichocomaceae > Talaromyces > Talaromyces wortmannii. The sequence continues at coordinate 40,573 of MJVA01000328.1, forward strand.
ACTATGACTAACTCTATCCTACTCTAGGTCTCCTCTTTTGACGTTCCGTTCGATTTGGTTCGAGTGAGTGTCGGATTAGAAGACCCAGAAGACCTTGCAAACCGAGTCCGACGTGCATTAGATGCAGTGAAGCAGAAACGCTCTGGTTAGGGTTCTACATCAGAACAACAAAGGGTCGCCGCGCTTGTGCCCGGACTTTTCGGTTCTTATATTGTTCTGGAATAGCAAGAGGCATTGATCCTGGGCTATACAAGCTCGACTCAACTCGATGTTTAATTGGTCTGGTGGATCTCGTCCTTGGCCTTTGTACTTGTGCCTTGTGCATCCGGTTGGACTCTTACATTACATCCACCGGAGGACATATTTCTATGGAGTGAAGAAAGTATATGGTGAGGTATTCCGAGCAGCAATCTAGGAATATCATACACTGAATAATATCGCTATTTCTTCCGTGTCCCTAATATTTTAAGAAGCATGACAAGGCGTTTATATCAATGGACTTAAAGTACTATACGGTTTTCAAGGTGGTTGAACCTAGGAAATAATGCACACTTGTGCACAGGTAATCAAGCAAGATCACTAGTCCGAATATAGATTTTGCTCATTTAATAAATAAAATATTGAATAAAATATCGAAAATCACATACTATTGTTGTTTTATAGCACGTACGCACGCGAATCCAACGGGCGGGGCATTTTACGGACCAATCAGAGGCTATGCGGCACGTGACGGCTCATAAATTTTGAGATCGGCTTAGCTGCAATGTTGTCCGTGACCTCGTTGACCTTCCACCCACAGTCTATCTTTTATAATTGCGAGTCTCTGTTCCAACAATATACTCAATTCTTTTTCTGTTTTATTAGTCGCTTTGTTGTTCTTTCACTCTCCATCTAGAGATAATTGGTTCCGTCTCGTGAGTGATCCCCGTGGTCTGTTGCATCCCTGATCCAGAAGGGTTTTTTTGCTAACCCAAACTCTTCAGCTATTCATTTCATCGCGTTCCATCAATTGATGCTATTTCCAACAACTACGTTTTGAATTGAATAAAGATGTTTGCCCCTCGGCGCCCCCTACTTTCACTTCCATTCCTGCTGCCGTCCTGGAGCGAACAGGGCACGGTGGTAGGAAGACGGTACCAGTCGACTTACCGACGAACAAAACAACGACTACGCGTCAAGCCTGACGCCTCCTTCCGACCGTCAAACCTACCGCACGAAGAAATCATCTTCAATCCCCCCTCCAGCGCGCCGACTGCGTTCCACACTCCAAGCATATTCCTCCCCGAGGGCGATAAGCGGAAGACTCTTACCGAACATGTATCGGACAACGTAATACAAGAGAACCTTGCATCAGCAACCACCAAGCCGCAAGAAAAGGTCTACCACCTGACCAAAGAAGACGTCGCAGAGATTCGCAAACTTCGAGTCGAAGATCCGATCACGTGGAGCAAATATAAGCTCGCCAGACGCTTCCAATGCTCAGCCTACTTTATCAATATGGTCTGCCGAACCATTCCTCAAAAGTATGAAATCCAGAAGAAGGTGCTCGACGCTGTGACATCGAGATGGGGCGCCAAGCGACGTATGGCGAGAGAAGACCGCAAACTCCGAAAGGAAGCCTGGGCCAGAGACGAATGAGACGCCTAGAGGGTGGCTGAATTCGGAGATTCCAACGGGCATATTCTCATCTGTCAAGAGTGAGCAAAACGGCTCTTTTCTGCCCTGTATTATAAAGATATATTTTTTTTGTAACTTGTATCATCCATCAGCGATTCATATTATTTGAAACCAATGTAATGTTATCTTTCTTTTGCGAAACATGACCTGAGCTAGATCATAAGATAGTCGGTATTATTATTAGCATGATAAAATCGCACGCGACATGATATAAGTATTAACAAAACTGGACAAGCGTTATCATTACGTGATATGGCTGGCTCGGTTGGAGTCGGATGTTACTTTGGTCAGTCCTGCGGTGCCTGCCTCGTTCGCCAATCACCTCCCCTCCAGGCGGCTCTGCAGCGTGCTCGCGATATGGTCCCCGCCTTACCCCTCAGGTTGCGTCTTTGGTGCAGACCAGCTGCAACGTTCTCATCTCCGCTGCCTATAAATACCTGCTCTTCCAGGCCTCCCTGGGCATTACTTGCAGCGCGCTCGCCTGTCACATCTCGCATCCACCGTCGTTTCTTTTACGGCCACATTGACGACGCAAAAATGGCTCCCTCACTCGAACCCTTTTTCAAACAGTACGCTCGTCTTGTGTCTCTCGTGTCTGTGTGTGTTCTCTGACTAACCCGAGGGCTGTGATAGGGTCGATGACTCGTCGGACGCATTCATCGAGCGTACGTGCTGGCCGATGAGGAAATTGTTTCACGAGACTGTTTGTTAACCATGTCGTAGGTCTGCGCGCTGCCGTCGCCATTCCGTCCATCTCCGCATCTGATGAGCATCGCCCAGAAGTTTTCAAGGTATGGTTGGTACCAATCTGTGAAAGGTGGACAAGGAGTTGACGCTTGAATTTGTCTGTTAGATGGGCGCTTTCCTCGCTTCTGAACTGGAAAGGCTGGGTGCCGAAGTCCACCAGCGTCCTCTTGGCAAGCAGCCTGGCAAAGAACACCTTGAGCTGCCTCCTGTCGTCATTGCCCGCTACGGCAACGACCCCAACAAGCGGACAATCCTGGTTTATGGCCACTACGATGTCCAGCCTGCGTTGAAGGAGGACGGTTGGGCCACCGAGCCATTTGAGTTGACCATTGATGAGAAGGACAGAATGTACGGACGAGGAAGCACAGACGACAAAGGCCCTGTTCTCGGCTGGCTCAACGTGATTGAGGCCCACCAGAAGGCCGGCGTCGATTTCCCAGTGAACCTACTCTGCTGCTTTGAGGGTATGGAGGAGTACGGCTCAGAGGGCTTGGAGGACTTCATTCATGCGGAAAGCAAGAAATTCTTCAAGGATGCCGACGCTGTTTGCATTTCAGACAACTACTGGCTCGGAACCGAGAAGCCTTGCCTCACTTATGGTCTACGAGGCTGCAACTACTACTCGATCACTGTTTCAGGACCAGGCCAAGATCTTCACAGTGGTGTTTTTGGAGGTTCTGCTCATGAGCCTATGACTGATCTCGTCACTATCTTCTCGAAGCTGGTTGACTCCCAGGGTAACATTCTGATCCCTGGGCTGATGGATCTTGTCGCCCCGGTCACTGAAGAAGAATCGAAGCTGTACCCTACAATTAGCTACTCGATGGACAACCTTCACGAGTCTCTGGGAAGCGAGACTAGTATTCACCCGACAAAAGAGAGGACGCTCATGGCAAGGTGGCGTTACCCATCTCTCTCCATTCACGGTATTGAAGGCGCTTTCTCTGCCCCCGGTGCTAAGACGGTGATTCCGGCCAAAGTTGTCGGCAAGTTTTCCATCAGAACAGTCCCCAACATGGAGAGCGAGGATGTTACAAGGCTTGTTAAGGAGCATGTTCTTAGCGAAGCGGCTAAGCTCAACTCCAAAAACAAGCTTGATGTGGAGCTGATGCACGATGGAAAATGGTGGGTCTCCAGCCCTAAGCACTGGAACTTTTCTGCCGCAAACAAGGCCGTCAAGCAAGTTTTCGGAGTAGAACCGGACATGACCCGAGAGGGTGGCAGGTACGTTTAACATCCTTGAGACTGATAAAACCGAGTCGACGAGCTAATCATGACGATCGATATAGTATCCCCATCACGCTTACTTTTGAACAAGCCACGGGCAAGAACGTCCTCTTGTTGCCGATGGGAAGCTCCACCGATGCCGCCCACTCCATCAATGAGAAGCTGGACAAGCGAAACTATATCCAGGGTACAAAGTTGCTGGGCGCTTATTTGCACTATGTTGCAGAAGAGCCCGTCAATGCTTAAATTTATCAGCCAAACAAATGAATTGTAATATTCTGGTATTTTATTCATTCAGACGCCGTAGGTTATTGTATGAAGGCTCGGGATAGATCTATTTCTTATTCCCATAAAAATAGCAGATCCTAACGTTTAGAAAGATTGTATGCAATCTACACAAGCTTGGTTCATACTCTTGACAATCGACTAATAGGGATTGCCCGATTAGGAGAACTCCCCTTGATTATTACCCAGGTTGGCCATGAAACTGGACTATACTTTAAAAAGGAAACTGTAATTTCTCAAAATGATTTAACAATCTATAAAATTTCATTTAATTGAACAAAGCAACTATATTTTTAATAATTTCAACGGCTGACTAATAACGCTTACATAATATGAAAATCGCCGCGCGGCTGACGCGTTGATTGAACGCGTCGGGATCGTCTCAACTTGCTCGACAAGTGCGCAAAAGCGATAGCACCCAGGAGCAATTCTTGCTCACGAAAACAATAAAATAAAAGGCGATGGCGCCGCTCAAGCGGGCCCTGCCTGATACTGATGATGACAGCAGCTCAGATTCAGGCTCCGACATAGATTCGGCTGTAACGAACTGCCCCTCCCAAATGACTATGAAAAACTACAGCGATGGCTGACAAAAGGACATTCCTGCATACAGAGCAAGCGACGTCGTACATCTCAGAGTGATTCATCATCAGGCTCCTCAGGCTCCAGCGATGAGAGCAGCGCGGAGGAGGAGAATGTTGCTATTCTTCCTTGGGAATCGGCCGAAGTCAACGAAGACGAGTTGGAACTCCAAGCGACGCAGTTTATCCACGAAAAATTCTCCTTCCAAGAAGAGGAAACGAATGTCCCCTCGGACCATGGTATTATCGAGCGTGTGGATTGTTTTAATTTCATGTGCCATGAACATTTCTCGGTCGAACTCGGGCCCCTTATAAATTTCATTGTTGGCAAGAATGGCAGTGGGAAGAGCGCAATCCTGACGGCGCTGACGTTGTGCTTGGGAGGGAAAGCTTCTTCTACAAACAGAGGTCAGAATCTGAAGAGTTTCATCAAAGAGGGTAAAGAGTGAGTTTATTCTCTGGACGTTTCTGAGTTTGGCGATGACGGCTTACACCGAGGATAGGTCTGCCACGATTATTGTACGAATCAAGAATCAGGGGGATGGAGCCTATATGCATGACGAATTCGGCAAATCTATTATTGTGGAGCGGGTTTTCTCAAAGAGCGGCTCGACTGGCTTCAAAATTAAGAACGAGGCAGGCAGAATAGTCTCAACAAAAAGGGCAGATTTGGATGCAATCACCGACTTTTTCAACCTGCAAATCGACAACCCGATGAATGTCCTTTCACAAGACATGGCTCGTCAGTTTTTAAGCTCATCCAGCCCTGCAGAGAAGTACAAATTCTTTGTGAAAGGGGTGCAACTAGAGCAGTTGGATCATGACTACCGTCTTATTGAAGAATATGTCGACCAGATCAAGCAAAAGCTCAGCCTGAGAAATGAAGATGTCAAACTCCTCCGAGAAGAAAGGGACAAGGCCAAGCGACGTCTGGAGCTCTCGGACCAACGTACTTCCCTTAGAGAACGAGTCAAGAATCTCCGAGGACAAATGGCTTGGGCGCAAGTTGAGGAAATTGAGAGAGTACGTGATGAGCCTTTTCCTGGTTTTCTTTGGGCAATGAAACTTATTAGAATATAGGACCGAGATTCTGTCCAGACAGAGATAGACAAGATGCAGGAAAATATTGATTCAGTCGAGTCTTCAATCGACGCTCTCGATGCTGCTTATCAACAAGCAGAGCGAGAATACCACACTGCGACTCAGGTCTTTGAGGATGCACAGGGGGTACTAAGCCAGGCCAATGATGAGAAAGCAGAGATCAAAACCCAAGAGCAGGAGGAGATGAATGAGCGTCATGGAATGCAGGTATGTTTCCTCTTTTTCTTATCTATGAATTTTACTTAAGGATATTTGCAGGCCCAGCAAAGACAAATCCATGATCATATCAAAACGGCAGAAAGTCGCATAAGGAAACTCGAAGACGACATTGCCGAAGAAAACAGACGCCTTGCAGACATTGATGGCGGTAATAATGCCCGCAGACAAGAAGAAATAGATCAGCGACAGTCCGAGGCCGACGCAGCGAGGCAGGCTCATAGAGATCATCAGGACAACCGGGGCTCTGTGGAAGAACAAGTACGACAGGCACAGGATGTTGTCAACCAGAAGCTTGCTCCCATTAATAAGCAGAAAGTGGACATTGAAGAAGCAGAAACGCTACTCAAATCTCTCATGAGGGACCGCGGTCAATCTGACGCTGGCTTTCCTGACAAGATGCCTTCATTGCTAAAGGCAATTAACCACGAGAGGTCCTTTAGTCGGCGTCCAGTTGGACCAGTTGGTCACCATGTTAGGCTTCTGAAGCCAGAATGGTCTGCAGTTCTGGAGCAGTCACTAAATAACACTCTCAGCAGCTTCATTGTCACCTCGAGAAAAGACATGAACATCCTTTCCGACATTATGCATCGAGTTAACTGGTTTGTCTCCTAAATTACTTTATGCCTATATCTTCTAATGAAAAATTAGTGTGTGCCCCATCCTCATCGGTAGCGAAGGTCACATCGATACTTCTCAGCATGAGCCAGATTCGAAATTTGATACTATCCTTCGAGTCCTCGATGTAAGTCAAATATCTACTTAAAAAAGTTTCCACTAGAAACACCTTACTTACAAATTGCAGATTGACGACGACTTGGTTCGTCGACAGCTGATAATCAACCATGGAATCGAACAAATGGTTTTGATCGAGAACGTAGAAGACGCCTCGAAGGCACTTTTCGAAGGACCTCGCTTGAAAAATGTGAAACGTTGTCTCTGCATCGACGCAAGAGACCGACGCCGAGGTACGACAATTGCCTACGGCCGCACGGGGGAACCGAGCCAATCTCCCATTGCTCCGTTCACTGGAAGAGCCCGGATGAGGACGGACATAGACTCGCAAGTAAGGTAAAGTAGATTTATCCCTAATCTGGGTAGTCCTATATCTAAGTTTCTTGCCAGACTCCAGAAAGAGAACATTCAAGCGCTTAAAACACAAATGGCTACGATGGAAAAAGCCGTATCGGCATCTCGAGCTGAACTGGAACGCTGCAAAATGGCTGAGACGAGGCATAAAAAAGAAGAAAACAATCTCCGAATCGCAGTGCAACGACTTGACGATCAGGTTGAGGAGCTCACATATGCTCTTGAAAAGGACAGTGTCGTGGATGGGCGCTTGGAGGCGCTTAAACAAAGTCTTAAAGAAACCCAGCAAGAGAAACAAGTCAGCTCCAATTCTTTAGAGGAGTCCAATACCGCGATGCAGGCTATCATGGCCAGGTTGAAACAGCTTAGGCGTGAAGTTGCTGAGAAAGATAGGAATATCAAAGCCCAAGAAGAACAAGTCAAAATCGCTGAAAACGAACGACTGAATGTTGAGCAGCAGAGACGAGCAGCTCTTGCCAACAAAAATGCAGCATTTTCACAAATCGACGAGTTCAAGCAGGAAAAAGCCCAAGTGGAGAGGAAGCAAGGAGAGATTATTAATCGCATCCAAAATTATATTGAACAGGCTAGCATAGTTTCTCCGCGAGTCCCCGTTGGTGAAGGCGAGACTCCGGATAGCCTCGACAGGAAACTCGACAAGCTGTACAAGGATTTGGATCGTTTTGATCAGCAGTTAGTTTTCATTGCTCGCTTGCTTAGTTACCGTGGACTGACCCTTTTTTTTTGTTAGGATGGGAGCGTCGAGAGAAGAGATTGCAGCTGATCTATTGAAGGTTGACAATGCTTTCAAAAATGCCGAAAGACAGCTTAATGAACTTCAAAAGATTGAACAGGTAGACAATAACCCTTTGGAGCACATTCTGTTTTTTTTTCACACTGACACCCAGTCTGTTAGATTTTCAAACATACAATCAATTATCGGCGTGAGCGATGGAGAAACTTCAGAGCGCATATATCCTCCCGCGCCAAAGCACAATTTACGTACCTGCTTAGCGAACGAAGCTTTCGTGGTCGGCTCTTGACAGATCACGAGAATAAAATGCTGGATCTGCAGGTTGAGCCCGACATCACCAAGGACAGCGCGGGCCGGGGTGCAAAGACACTGTCTGGCGGCGAGAAATCTTTCTCCCAAGTCTGTCTGCTTCTGTCGCTGTGGGAGGCTATGGGCTCGCCTATTCGCTGCCTCGATGAATTGTGAGTTGGTTTCCATTCGTAAGTTAGACTAGTATACTGACGTCAGGAAACAGCGATGTTTACATGGATCAAATCAACCGAAGGATGTCCATTGATATGCTGGTGAGTCCCAACCCGCCGTGGTTTGATATAGCTCTATGGGATGCTGATAAGGCTGCAGATGCTGGCAGCGAGGAGGTCCATTGGTCGTCAGTTTATCCTCATCACACCAGGCTCGAGAGCAGATATCAACCTTGCTCCAGACGTCCGCGTCAAAGAGTATGTTTCCTGGATCTTTGTCTTTCGTTGGAATATGAAAGCTAATTATATACTTAGACTCGCAGAGCCGGAGAGAGGGCAGAGTACTTTAACTTTCCGCCAGACCTGATAACGTTCTACAGATATTTGTCTAATCTCGAGCGACTTTTAAGAAGTAATAACGACTGTACAAAATACAACATACATATATATGACGTACATATTCCCTGTGATTTTCTACCAAAATTAAGTTATCGAATATATAATTAGCTGTAACTGGAAGATAGACGGAAGTTGTAACTATACAGCTCGCCGAGTCCTGCCGCCACCCAATGCGGCGGCGTGTGGGTGGCCAATGATGGGCACGGCTACAGTGGGGCGCGTTTTTGGGTTCCGCCCGGCTTGACTTCCACAACTTCGCAGAACGTGAAGACAGCTTCGATTTCCCCTCCTCCATTCACCACCCCTCGAGTCACTTAAACCAAAAAAACACCCCTCTTTCGCGGCCCTGATCCTGCACACCGCCATTACTTGAATCTCCCGTGAATCCTCGTCAGACTTGCTTGAGAGACCCCAAGCCAACCTTGAATCAATATTCGCTACACCTGGGATTGCGACCTCTGTTCACCTTGCCTACACCGATTTTATGTAAGAGATTTTCTCTTTGTTCACGGCATTTCACCTCAGTGGAAGCTCTGTGTTGCATCGCCCTTTTTCTTTTCTCTATATGCTGCTTGTTTTCCCCTTGTTACTTTATGGCTCCCTCGAGTTGCTAACGATTTCCTCCCCACATATAGAGAGAGTGTGTGGCCGTCGACTTTCCTAATTTCACTCATCATACCACACCAACGGGCCCCGCTATTTCTGTCGACCCGTAACATCTCGTGAGCCTTGATTTAAACGAGCCATCTTTGTCAACCTTACCGCGCCACTCGCCGTGCGCATTACATTCCCGAAGACTTGTCGCCATGGCCGACACACTTGCAACGCAACTTAGCAACACAAAATTGGGGTATGGATAAACTGTGAATCTCGTGGATGCGTCATTGGCTTAATCGATGGATTGATTTTAGTGACGCGAACCCGGAAGGAGCATGGAAGGACAGTCTGAAAATTCCTGCCAAAGACACACGAACACAGACCGAGGTTGGTTAATATAGAGGATCGAGAAGATTACTTTTAGTGCTGATAATACCATAGGATGTCACCGCCACCAAGGGCCTCGAGTTTGAGGACTTTTACATCAAGAGAGAACTTATGATGGGGATTTTCGAGGCTGGATTTGAGAAGCCGTCCCCAATTCAAGAAGAGACCATTCCTGTTGCGCTCACGGGGAGAGACATTCTTGCACGAGCAAAGAACGGCACAGGAAAGACCGCTGCTTTCATCATCCCTACCCTCGAACGCATAAACCCGAAGAACACGAAAACACAGGCTCTCATTCTTGTCCCCACTCGAGAGCTTGCCCTGCAGACCTCTCAAGTCTGCAAGACCCTTGGAAAGCATCTTGGCATTAACGTTATGGTTACCACTGGTGGTACTGGGCTGATGGACGATATCATTCGTTTGAATGATGCCGTTCACATCATTGTTGGAACACCCGGACGAGTACTTGATCTGGCAAGTAAAGGAGTTGCAGACTTGTCGGAATGCCCAACATTTGTCATGGATGAAGCGGATAAGCTTCTGTCGCCTGAGTTTACCCCAGTCATTGAGCAACTCCTCTCCTTTCACCCCAAAGACCGTCAGGTTATGCTGTTTAGCGCTACCTTCCCTATGATTGTGAAATCCTTCAAGGTATGTTGATTTTACAAGAAGACAAGAAAACAAGAAACTAACAGCGTACAGGATAAACACATGCGTAATCCTTATGAGATCAACCTCATGGATGAACTTACCCTTCGCGGAATTACCCAATACTACGCCTTTGTTGAAGAAAAGCAGAAAGTCCACTGCCTCAACACTCTCTTCTCGAAACTTCAAATCAACCAATCCATCATCTTTTGCAACTCAACCAACCGTGTGGAGCTTTTGGCCAAGAAAATTACGGAACTCGGCTACTCCTGCTTCTACTCCCACGCGCGTATGCTTCAACAGAACCGTAACCGCGTCTTCCACGACTTCCGCAATGGCGTCTGTCGGAATCTTGTTTGCTCTGACCTTCTCACCCGTGGTATCGATATCCAGGCAGTGAACGTAGTCATCAATTTCGACTTCCCGAAAAATGCTGAAACCTATCTCCACCGTATTGGTCGTTCTGGTCGATTCGGACACTTGGGTTTGGCAATCAACCTGATCAACTGGGAGGATAGGTTCAACCTTTACAAGATTGAACAGGAACTAGGCACCGAGATTCAGCCTATTCCTCAAGCGATTGATAAGAAGCTCTATGTCTACGAGTCTCCCGACACTATTCCACGCCCGATCGCCAGCACACCACAGCCTCATCAACCAGAGGCTGGATTTGACCAGCAACACCGTCGCCATGGAAATTACCATCCTGGTGGAAACTTTGGTGGTCCAAACCGTGGCAGAGGGAATTACCGAGGCCGAGGACAAGGCCAACGTCGCGGCGGAAACAATCACGACAACCACAGATCGATGGGCGGTCACCCTCATGACAACAAGCCCCAACCTACCCCCGCTTCTTAACTCTTTCAACACTGATTTTCCTTATGGTCAATGCATTGCGTTTCGGCTCTTTTTTTCCCTCTCGCTGTCTTCAATTCAATGGTTTCAGTGCTTGTTTGGTATTCTTACGACTGGGAAATGATGAACTTACGGCAGTGCTACCAGAATTGTATCATACGTCTTCAACATTATTTTTCCATGGCGCACGAACCTGATATTCTCTGGAGCAGAAGGCTACGGTTTTTATGAATTGTTTCTCTCTTTTTTCACTTGTCGGAGGTGGCGTTCTGTTTGGCGCAACTGGCTGGTGGATTGCAGCCTTTTTCGTTAAGGAACCCAAAGCATCGGATGCTACTCTTGTTGAGATTACGGTTTTCATCTTTACGGCCGGCGAGAATTATTCCCAACGTGACCAATGTTTTGTTGTACACGTTGAACACATCTCGCAGGCTTTCTGTTTAATCACCGTTACTATCCATTTTAGTGGCGGTCTCTTGCATACCCTCTCCTTTCTTGATATATGTCTTTGTTTATTCCCCGGGCGAGGACTTTCCTTTGGTTGGCTATACCATCTTACAGCCAACGTGAACGAGCCTACCGCCATGTTTGTTTCTGGTCCAGCCCGTGCCTTTTTGACTAGCTCGTTCGCGAAAACAACCGCAAGGCCAGTTTTATGCTGATACTAGCTGAAGAGGCCTTGTTCTGGACAAGAGCTTGCAATATTCCCCATTCTACTACCCCTTCACCTCTCACGCTTTCACTACGCGACAATATATGCACCAAGCCAAAGCAAAAGAAAGATTTAAAGAAAAGAAAAAACCCGGAGGAGTTCTGGAGCTTACTGTACGCAGCACGGTTTTGTACGTTAGTCTAGAAATGACAAGTTTTCCCTCCAAAATCTTCGACTCGTAGTAAAGTAGTTATACAGTCAGAGTAGGCCCTAATCTTATCAGGCGTCCGACGTCGCATTGGTTTACCCGCGGCAAAGCGCGTTGCCGCCGAGCCGCTAGTCCCGCTGTTGACCGATGACGAACTGCGCAATGGTTGAAAGAATAATTGTGCACGACTCACAGCTGCCCATTGCATTGGGAGCTGAATAATAGATGGCGTCCAAAGACGACGATCGTCGGCCCAAGGTACTTTCTGTTCTCGTTCTTTTCTCTCTCTTGTCTGCTAACGCAAACCTCAATTAGGCCAGCGCCCTTCGTTCTATTATAGCCGGTTCCACGGCCGGAGCAGTCGAGGTTGGTAGGTGCTGCGGGGTCTGTCTCTGGTTTCGAGTGAATTGCAGCTGACAATTTCTTTTTTTATATAGCGATAACGTATCCTGCAGAATGTCCGTGATTATCTTCTCCAATTCGTCTCGTCTAGTGCAGCACTGCTAACTGTTGGCCGGTAGTTGCAAAGACACGCACCCAGCTCAACCACCGACTGCCTGACTCGAAGAAGCTTCCCTGGCCACCTTTTGGTAGTCAATGGTATGCCGGTTGCACGACATTGATAATAGGAAACGCTCTGAAGGCCGGAATACGTAGGCGCATTCTTTTCATGGCCATTGTGAGGATACTGATGAAATGTGGAAAGGGTTCGTTGCCTTTGACAAGTTCAAATCGCTTCTCCAAGATGAAAACGGCAAAATCTCCGGACCGAAGACTGTTATTGCAGGATTTGGGGCTGGTTTCACCGAATCGCTGCTCGCCGTGACGCCATTCGAAAGTATCAAGACGCAGCTGTAAGTTGTTGCTTTAACCGAGGGATCACACAGCACGACTGACAATTTCACCACAGGATCGATGACCGCAAATCCGCGAAGCCGAGAATGCGAGGGTTCCTGCACGGAAGTAAAATAATTGCCCAAGAGAGAGGTATCCGTGGGTTCTTCCAAGGACTTGTCCCGACCACGGCGCGTCAGGCTGCAAACTCGGCAGTCAGGTTTTCGAGTTATACGACTCTGAAGCAATTTGCGCAAGGTTATGTTGCGCCTGGAGAGAAATTGGGAACGATGAGTACCTTTGCCATTGGAGGAATTGCTGGTATAATCACAGTGTGAGTTGGTCTTTGGTTTTGATATCAGACCGAGTTCTTCAAATGCTGATATACGTACTCCGAACTAGATACGTTACACAGCCGCTTGACACGGTGAAGACAAGGTACGCAATCCTCTGTTACTATTTTCCTCGTCGCTTGCTAATAGCAACAGGATGCAATCTCTCGAAGCAAAGAAGCTCTATAAGAACAGTCTTACTTGTGCCGCGAGTATCGTGAAAGACGAGGGCGTCTTGACTCTCTGGTCCGGGGCAATGCCACGTTTGGCACGGTTGATTCTGAGCGGAGGAATCGTGTTCACTATGTTTGTTTTCCCCAATGATAAATCTAGATTTATGCTGACGTTAAGATGTCAAGGTACGAAAAAACCATGGAAGGACTCGATTCCCTCGACCCTGATCGCAAGTACATATGATTTGCTTGGTTTAAAACGTGAAGAATGGGTTTTTCGATTTCGAAGAAGAGTTGGAAATAAAATTTGTACCATCTTAGAAATACAGGTTCATTATAATACATGCTCTGCCGCAAACGCTGAAAAGGTTACTCCTTTTTCAGCTTCTCCTCCGCAATCATATCTTCTACATCGCGGTCCACCAGCCATTTTCGTACACTGTCCATGATCGTTTCTAGCCCATGGCCACCGTCAAGCACATTCGATAGGTCATGTAGCGTAGTTCCGCTTCGATGGTCGGTGCATCGACTCTGACTAAAATTATACGTCCGGACTTTATCACCCCGGCCCATCCTAGCCACGCCGCCCATTGCACCTCTTCGCAGCTTGACCATTTCCTCCTCGCGAGCCTCTCGTTTCCTCTCAGCGAGCTTGGCTCGGAGCAGCTGCCAGGCGCTTTTGCGGTTGGCATGTTGGGATCTCGAATCCTGCATGGAGACCGTGACACCCGTCGGAATATGGGTTAATCGAATCGCAGATTCTGTCTTGTTGACATGCTGCCCTCCAGCGCCGCTGGCGCGCATCTTTTCTGACCGCACTTCCTGTGGATCGACATAGTAGTCACTGTTTGGATCGTCGAAATTCAGAGCGCTATCGTTTGCTGCTGCCGTCTCTGGGAAACTGGGCAGAATCATTACGCTGACAGCGCTGGTATGCGTGCGGCCTTTTGTCTCTGTCGCCGGCACTCTCTGCACACGGTGAACGCCAATTTCGGTCCTTAGGATATCGTAGCTGCCCGGCGTCTCGATTTCCACCACGGCTTCAGTGAGACGGGCCTCTGCCGTCGAGACCGCATCTTCCATGTCTTGCTTCACAATAGTTGCTCGCAGCCCGTTGCTCGAGCAAAATGAAGTGTACATCCTCAGCAGCTCCAGAGCAAACAGCCCCGCCTCGTCGCCGCCGGCACCGGGTCTGATTTCCAAAAGACATGGGAGAGCAGCGAAAGGATGTCGCGGAATAAGAGCCTTTTTCAATTCTTCCGATACGGCCGGAAGTGTCGATTTGGTATGATCGAGATCTTCGACAGCGAGCGATCTTAGCTCCGGGTCGGTTTCGGGGTCTTCAAGGAGTGATTCCAATTCTGCGATGCTCTGGGTGAGTCAGTCGGGTTTGTTTTGTATTCTTCTCATCGCTAGTTTTCGTAATTTTACACACCTCATTGGCCTTGTCCCAATCCTTCAAAACTTTGACTATAGGCGCCAGTTCGCCCACGCGCTTTGCGACTTTGGGATCGAAACCCTCGCTCAGGGTTGCTGACAGTTCGTCATGTTGTTTCGCGATTGAACGAGCTCGCTTGAATAGCACTTCTGATATACCGGAAACTAGAAGAGCAGAGTTAGAATATTTGAAATTGTATCAAAAGGCTCATAGACAAACACTCACCTGACGATTCAAATCTTTTTTGGCTGATGGGAAAGTATCTCCTCGTGACCGAGTGTCGGACACATCTTGAGAAGACGGAGCTTGCTCCAAACATCCTCCCAGGGACCATCGGGGGTATATGTAAACCAAAATTTCTGTATCATGAATAATTATCCATGATTTTGCAGCTGCATACACCACAATTCGTCTTGTAATCACCGCAAGTCAGGGTCATGATGATTGTTTTCACGAAAACGCGATAAAAATATGTCACGTGGCGATAAGGATACATTACGGTAATGACACGTATTGGAACTGTAAAGGCCAGACTGGATACAAAGACGTCCTGCAACCACATCATTGCTGCGCCGCAAAAGAACCATCTGAATGATGTGAACATGAGCCTGAAGAGGTCTCACCAGCGCCACCTCTGAAAATACAACTTGACTCAAAAACTCCAAACACCAGCCATGTTATTGCCAACCAAGACAAGCGCCATCTTACTGGCCTACCTCGGAGTCGCTTCCTGCCTCCAGGCTTCTGACATTCCGGCAGACACGCCAGTCCTGTCGCTCGTGGCCTCTGCCAAATCGCATCTTGCAGGAGGCTCCCCGCGAGATGCGCTGGTCTATTTTGACGCTGCTGTCGCGCGCGATCCCACGAATTATTTGACCATCTTCCAACGCGGAGCCACCTACCTGTCTCTGGGGAAAGACGCCCAAGCCACAGATGACTTCAACCGAGTTCTCGAGCTGAAACCCGACTTTGACGGGGCATTTGTACAGCGTGCGAGAATCAAGACCAAGGTCGCGGACTGGAAAGGCGCCAAGGACGATCTGATCAGCGCTGGCAAGAAATCATCGCCCGAGTTCGCGGAGCTGGAAGCCGCGCAAGCCGCAGAGGGGGCTGCAGAAGAGGCGGGCGCAAAAGGGGACTGGGACAAGTGTGTTGATCAGGCTGGGGTTGCCATTTCAAAGGCGAGCGCGACTCTGAGCTTACGGCAACTTCGGTCTCGATGTCGGTTTGAAAAAGGCGATATCCAGGAAGCCCTGAGCGATCTGGGTCATGTCTTGCACATTTCTTCCGGCTCATTGGAACCGCACCTGCAGATTTCATCAACGTTATTTTATGCCTTGAACGATTCTGAGCGGGGCCTGGCCCAGATTCGGAAATGCCTTCACTCGGACCCGGATTCCAAACCGTGCAGTCGGCTCTACCGCAAGGAAAAACAGACCGTCAAGCAGCTTGAGCAGGTTAATGAGTTAATGAAGAAGCGCAAGTTTAACAACGCTGCCAACGTCCTGGTAGGCGATAAAGACGAAAGCGGCTTGCTTGATGATGTCAAGGAAGACGTGCAAGAAGCTCGTGAATCAAACCACATCCACCCCAACGCCCCGAATCAATTTTACGACTCCCTTATAGAAACCACTTGTGAAGTGTACAGATCCGTAAGTCTGTCCTTATAAATTCGTCTGAATAGTGCTAATAGTCGTCGCGCAGATGAACTCTCTCAAAAAGGGATCTACATACTGTACCGAAGCCCTCAAATCAAACCCACACTCTTTACACGGTCTGCTTTATCAAGCTCAAATTCAAATCAACGAGGATGAATTTGAACAGGCAGTGCACACACTCAACACGGCAAAGGAACACCACCAAGGCAACGGCGAAGTCCAGGAAATGCTTCGCAAAGCCGAGGTCTTGTTGAAACGATCGAAACAAAAGGACTACTACAAGGTTCTCAATGTGAACCGCGACGCAGACGAAAGGACTATCAAGCGATCGTATCGTCAACTGACCAAGATTCATCACCCGGATAAAGCTGTTACTCAGGGTGTGACCAAAGAAGAGGCCGAGAAGAAGATGGCCGCAATCAACGAAGCCTACGAGGTCCTTTCGGACCCAGAGTTGAAAACACGCTATGATAACGGCGATGACCCCAACGACCCCGAAGCCCAGAGAGGCCATCCTTTCCAGGGACACCCATTTGGTGGTCAAAGGGGTGGTCAGCAATTCTTCTTCCAACAGGGTGGCGCTCAATTCAAATTTGGTGGTCAAGGGTTTCCATTTTAGATTTATACAGTATAATTGTATTTTTTGTTTTAATAAGAACTATACTCAAGCTTCAACAGTATTTGTGCTGCTGCATCGTCACCTGGATATAGATGTACTAAAGTAAGAGTTCATACAATTTATGCTTCATAATACTTGCTTTTGTAATTTCCTCTCACTTCTTCCCCGGGGCATCTGTGAGAGGGACATAATTGACAGCAAAGACTTTTTCCTTACGCACTGATCCATCAGCCTTCTTGTCCACAACCCATATATACTGACCACTGCCCATGCCAAGCTGATCCAACACAGATTCCGAGGGCCCCGACTCCACCGGAATAAACAACCGACCGGGAGCATTCAACTGCTCAATCAGAACTGGATGAAGCGTTGCAGCAGCGGCGCCAACGTGAATGGCATCATACGGCCCACGCTCTTTCCAACCCAAGCGACCATCCCCAACGACAAACTCGACCTTTTTGGACTTGAGCAAGTTGCGGCCATCTTCGGATTTGGCCATGTTTGCATTTGCTATGTCGACGAGTTCTTGGATGTGGTCGATGCCGACTACATGGCCATTGGACTCGGTGGCGGGTGAGGTCTGGTCTGTGATCAGATTTGCCAGCACGTGTGTCAAGTATCCAGACCCAGAGCCAACGTCGAGCACGCGCGATCCGGGATGCAAATAGTCGATCAGGTATTCGCAGGCGTGGCCATGCATATGCGGTGCGGAGATGGTGGCCCCGTAGCCGATGGGCTGAGGGGAGTCTGAGTATGGGCTGGACGGTGCATAATGATCCCGATCAACCTTGAGGGCAGAATGCTTCGTTAGTGGAGAGCTTGATGGCGAACAAGATTCATTCATTCCAGTTAAAAACGAAAAAAGGTACAAAGTCAAAGCAACGGGAAGACTAGATAGGCTCTCATGATGCTCACACCAAGCATTGCCTGTTTCACCCGTTCATTCTTGATCAACTCCGCTTTCCAAAGATTCTCGACGAGCTCTTTATTCGTGGTGCCGGAGCAGAACCATGCCATCATAAAGGTTCGCTTGAAGAGCCGACCTAGAGCCACGGCGACAAAGACAGTAAGTAACCTCGAACGAGAGAGAGAGAAAGGTGATAGGGGTTTGTTTGTAGGATAATTAGTGTAATCTGTGGTGAGGACAGAACATCAAGTGGCCTCCTGCTTCATATAGCATGCGGCTCAAAGTTCCAGCACAGCTCGAGGCAAGTGCGTTACGCTTTCATCATTGCGAGCGAAACGGCGGTTGCGATCATGTGCCGATGACGACAGAACGCGCTGCACGTGGGGAGCCCGCCTTGGGCCAATCACCGTTCGCTACGAATATCTACTTCTACGGAGTATAAGAGCATAGCATATTGGCAGAATACGTAGCTTTCATTAACAAATGTGTTGCATTATCAGAGCATCGTCATCTCATCCTTGCCTTCCTGGTTATCGCCATCCTCACTCGACCGTTCGCCATCATCATCAGCACTGCCCGGCTCTCCACCCCATGAAACATCATGGTTGATAGGGTCCAGGAAGAATTCGTGCTGCAAAGCTTCCTTGGCGCTAAGTCTTTTCGAAGGATCCAGCTCCATCAATCCAGCGAGTAGACGCGTCGCTTGTTTTTCGCTCTCGGTCAAGTCTTCCACGCAACTGGCCCAAATGACAAGCTTCTCCCAGCTGTAGCCCTTTTCCCCGATAGTTGGGATGGTAGTCTCGAAGATCTGTCCGTGCATTGCAGCGGCGGCTTTCATTCGGCGGTTGCCAAAGATGCTCGACATTTCAATCAGCGCATCAACGTCGTCGGCGGAGTTGAAGAATGGGAACCGGCGGCCAAGGAGTGTGAGGAGGATCACCCCTGCTGACCACATGTCTATCTTTGTGGTTTGTGAAGTGCATTTGAAGAGTACCTCTGGCGCGCGGAATCCACGAGTTCCGGCTCGGTTCGCCCTGCGCGACGGCCGAGAGTCGTTCTTGGGGTAGCCATTTTGTTGCTGGCCTGCATGTGACGTATAGTAACTGGACAACTGTTTCTGTCTTCGCACTTGAGAAGTGTTGGTGCATAGGCAAGGAGCGGAGTAGTCAGACCCTTGGCGCTGTGGAAACCATTAGTGCCTGTTCTGCTGGGCGGACAATGTGTCAAGAAGAGGAAGATGTGTTAAGAAAACATACCTCAGCTAGACCAAAATCAACCAGCACGCCTTGCCGCTTTTCGGGGTCATAGAGAAAGTTTCTAGTGATGGTTAGTAAGTATTCAGTTGAAACAGAAGCATCTCCTTACGTAGGTTTAATATCCCTATGCAGGATATCGTGTTTGTGAACAGATGCAAGAGCAGAGAACAGAGATCGAAAGTAATGGCGCATGTCAGCCACCATGAACGTGCGATATTGTATGCGGAAGTCTGTGTGTCGGAAGAAAGGGAGGACTGCGACTACTTGGTCCTGGTGCCTGAAAGCTGTGATGAGTGGGCAAACCGACCGGCATCCTCGAAGATCGTGTAGCAATTCTAATTCATTCTGAATACGAAGAGGGCTGCTAGTGACGTATATCTTTTTCAGCGCAACGTATCGCGGCTTTTTCTTTTCTTCTCCAGAGGGATTTTCTCCTAGGCGACGCTTTTTCGACGGCGGATTTTCCCAATTATCATCGTGGAGATCTGCATCTTCAGCCCAATCATTCTCATAGTAGTCGTGGAGAAGATCCTCTGCTTTATAAACCGTGGAGAATGTCCCTATAAATGAGCTGTTAGCTGGCGGTCCGTGACAAAGGCATGGTTTTTTACCTTCGCCAATCCGATTAATCAAGCGAAATCGTTCTGACACTCCTGGGAATGTATCCTCCAACTTCTGCATATCTTCTTTGACCGATTCATCGACACTCTCTCCGTCCACCTCCTCTTCATGGGCATGTTTTGAATGGCGAGTTCTGGAGGGCATGTCGCTAGGCCGCGTACTCTCACGTACGTCGGGTTTGTGCTCGTCGGTGTAACTATCTTGGTCATCTTCAAGATTATCCGGGTACACTTCGGTTTGATCGGTTGCAGAATTCATGGCAGTGACAGCCCAAAAAAGGAGCTTGCAAGGGCTCAATCGCGACGCGTTAAGACTTAGCAATATAGGCGATAAGATGTCCGGCCTTCACTTGGTTAGCTTTGAACGTGTTCTCAAGAGCAATGGCGGGTGACGCTGACTGTGTGAGTGTTTTGTCATTGCCATCGTCCAATGTTGTTTACACTTATTAGTAATTGTTGTTTTTCTAATTTATTATCGATAACCAAGTTGTTTACAGAGTCTATGGAGACGCCGTTGAATGCGGCAGGCGGTGAACCCCGCCCAAACAGGGCGGACAAACGAAGCGTGGACGAAATCGTCACCTTCTCTTCCCTTCCTCGAACCTGGCAGACGACAACACCATTGTTTATCATCGCTCTCGCAGCCCTTCCATCGGCTGTAGCTTATCCCAGATTGATCTCAGCCATCTGGCGACCGAACTGACGCGTGAAACCGACCAGCTACGCAGGAACTCTCTCGCGCCGAGACGGCTGACCTCAGCAGCCCAAAAGGGCAAAACACAAACACAACACGGAACTTCCCCCGCTTATTTCCTCACCTCCGTCCACGCTTCACCTTTGGCGCATACACACCACACCGTCGCGCTCGCCAAAATGGAGGACAGGGTAGATTTCGACATTAATGAATCGCTAAAATACTATCTCAGCGACCCCACGTCTGTGCCCACGCCCGACGCCGATCCCGAATTATTTGATTGCGAAAATGAGACCGAGTTGCTTTCGACGTCGCTGGTTGACGGCGTCATCAACCCGATTGTCGATGGGATTGCAGAGAACCCTGAAGCGCTGACGCGCGCTTCCTTCTTTGACTCGCTCCAGATCCTCCTCAAGTGAGCATGCGCCTTT
The DNA here is from genome assembly GCA_001939245.1 of Talaromyces wortmannii. Taxonomy (NCBI): domain Eukaryota; kingdom Fungi; phylum Ascomycota; class Eurotiomycetes; order Eurotiales; family Trichocomaceae; genus Talaromyces; species Talaromyces wortmannii. The sequence goes on from MJVA01000328.1 coordinate 61,419, forward strand.
GTGTTGATCAAGGGAAAAAGCGGAACAGAGCTGATTTTCACCCAGATACCCTGTCGTCCTACCGTCGAAAAGCCTCAGCAAGATTCTGGATCTCATTGTGTCGGGACTTGCAATGGAGGCCGATGTTGTCCACAGCGATCTAGAAGCAGACGAACAAGAAGCCGTGCAGCACCACAAAAAATTGCTGGAGATGTATGGCTTCCTGCTCCAGTGGGCCCTGTCCGCCGTCGAAGTCAAAGCCGCCGAAAAACCAGCAACAGCAGCCCCCGTACGTCGCGCCGGAAAATCCGGCAAATCGAAAAACTCCAAAGACGGCACCTTTGATTGGACGGCGCAAATCCAGATATCTATGGAGACAATGTGCAAAGTATTAAAATTGAAGCTGGGAAAGATCTTCCTCACGACCTCCGACCGAGATACATTTGTCAATCTCTTCACGCGATCCATATATCTGCTATTGGAAAATGAGCAGCGAGTTAAAAGTATGCCGATTCGGATGCACGCCTTCAAGGTTTTGTGCATTGCGGTAAAGCATCATGGACATGCTTTTGGTATGCCATATCAGATTAGCTGTGTATGGAGCTGTATTAACGGAATACAGGAGCGCAAACATCTATTGTGCAAAGTTTGACTTATTTCGAACACTTGTCCGAACCTATGGCCGAGTTTCTTCACATCCTTTCTGAGCAGTACGACTACACACAGCTAGGAGATGAAATATTAAGGTTTGGATAACAGCTAATTTACGTCGAACTTCTTGCTAATGTTCTACAAGGGAACTTGCGAACAAAGAATTCAACTCTAACGACACAAGAGGCCCTAAATCAGTGTCTAGCTTTATAGTCAAATTGTCGGAACTCGCGCCTCGACTTGTTATCAAGCAGATGACTCTTCTTGCTAAGCAACTGGATAGCGAGGTAAGCTGGGCAACACCTGTGGGACGACGAACGAAACTAACTAGGCATAGTCGTATGCTGTGCGATGCGCCATCATTGAAGTTTGCGGCAACCTCATTGCAGACCTCAGCAAAGAGGACGAACGGGGCGAAAACTCGAAATCGCAAATCAATGCATTCTTCGACGTTCTCGAGGAGCGCTTCTTAGATATCAATCCATATTGCCGTTGTCGAGCAATCCAGGTTTATATGCGATTATGTGACCTAGATCAGAAATTCCCGAAACGACGACAGACTGCTGCCGAACTAGCCGCGAGGAGCCTCGAAGATAAAAGCAGCAATGTTCGAAGAAATTCCATCAAGCTATTGGCCAAATTGGTGTCGACTCATCCGTTCAGCGTCATGCATGGTGGTCAATTGGCATACAAAGATTGGGCGGCTCGGTTGGAAGCCGTCGAGGCAGAATTGGATACCCTTAAGCCTCCTCCTGAAACTCCGGGTCTGGGGGAAACCCAGATCGATGAGGAACTCTTGGATGATGCTACCCAACTTCCAGAGGACGACTCTCCTTCCACTCCCTCTAAAGCCCCCAAGATGACAGACGAGCAGAGAGCTGCAGCCATGGAAAAGGCTGCAGAGGAAGCCGCAACGTCAGAGTTACTCGCTAGATTGCAGCTGACCAGGAAATACTATTTAGAGGCGATTCGCTTCATCAACGTTTTACATTCAGGTTCAAAGAACGTTTGTCAACTGCTCTCGGCTCGTAATAAGAGTGAGGTTATCGAAGCTATGGACTTTTTTGTGGTTATCGATGCATACAAAGTCGAGACTGCAAGAACAGGAATTCGACGCATGCTGCGTTTGATTTGGACAAAGGGAAATAGCGACGAAGGCAAAGGTGTCCAGACTCATTTGATCGACTGCTACAAGGGACTCTTTTTCGATGCCCCAGACAGTTTTAGTGCAAATGACGCTGCGAACTATATTGCCCGCAATATGATCAGTCTTACATTTGGCTCTACACCAGCGGAGCTGACGTCGCTTGAACAACTGCTCAGCACCATGATGAAATCTGGTCACGTTCCAGAAGGAGTCGTTACGAAGCTATGGCAAATATACAGCGTACAGCGAAGAGAGATATCAAAGACGCAGCGACGAGGCTCAATCATTGTCCTCGGAATGCTTGCACTTGCCGATCCCGAGATCGTTGTGCAGGAAATAGAAGCAATGCTCAGAATCGGTCTTGGTAGTCTTGGTCGGTCCGACTTGGTCCTTGCAAGATACACTTGCATTGCCTTGCGGCGGATGGCCCCTGGGCGACAGGCAAAGACTAAAGAAACCGGCGTCGCGAAGCTAACCAATGACCATCCAGTCTTGGCTAAACTGGCAGCCATCACAGAGATCACCGACGACAGCAAAGAATGGTATGGAGTTGCGGAACAGGCGATTGGTGCTATTTACGCGCTGTCGAAACATCCAGATGTTCTCTGTTCAGATATCGTTCGACGAAAGACAAGGTCTGTTTTCCAAGCCACGTCACGCCCATCTCCCAACCAGACAACAGTGGAAGGGGATGAACAACGACCAGGCACTGCGTCCAGTGATGGCCAGACAGCCAAAGTCAAACCAGCATCTTCCGAGCTCTCTCAATTGCTCTTTATCGTGGGCCATATTGCTATCAAGCAAATTGTTCACCTCGAGCTATGCGAGCTTGACTTTAAACGACACAAAGCAGAGCAAGAAAAGAACAAATCAGTCACAGCCGCAGCAAACGACCAGACAGAAGACAATGAACTCGATCTGATCGGGGGGACAACCGAAGACGATTTCACAGAAGCAATGGCCCACATTCGAGAACGCGAGCTTCTTTACGGAGAAAGCTCGCTGTTGACGAACTTTGGGCCTCTAGTGACTGAAATCTGCGCCAACAACAACGCATACCCTGACCAGAACCTTCAAGCTGCAGCCACGTTATGCATGGCCAAACTGATGTGCGTCTCGGCCGAGTACTGTGAAAAGAACCTCCCTCTCCTCATCACAATCATGGAGAGATCCGAAGACCCGATTGTACGCAGCAACGCCGTCATTGCACTAGGTGACATGGCCGTGTCTTTCAACCATCTCATTGACGAGAACACGGATTTCCTCTACCGCCGTCTCAACGACGGAGACGCATCAGTGAAACGAACATGTCTCATGGCTCTGACCTTTTTGATTCTCGCTGGACAGGTCAAAGTCAAGGGCCAGCTGGGCGAAATGGCCAAGTGTCTGGAAGACGAAGACAAGAAGATTGCCGACCTGGCGCGCATGTTCTTCACCGAGCTTGCCACCAAGGACAATGCAGTCTACAACCACTTTGTGGACATGTTCAGTCTTCTGAGCTCGGAGAAGAACCTCGAAGAAGGCGCATTGAAACGCATCGTCAAATTCCTTGCTGGCTTTGTTGAAAAGGTGAGCCTAAATATCATCTATAGATATACGTATACTAATTCTGTTTCTAGGAAAAACACGCCAAACAACTCGCCGAAAAACTCGCCGCACGTCTCCCCCGCTGCGAAACAGAACGCCAATGGAACGACGTTGCATACGCGCTTTCCTTGCTTCCACACAAAAACGAGGAAATCGCAAAGACAGTCGGGGCGGGATTCCGAGTCGTCTCTGCGAATGCATGAAATGCTTCGGCTTCGTGTTTATGAATGATATTATTATTATTGTGATTATAATTCAATCTGGTATGGGGTAATGGTGTTGGGAGATACGGGGCTCTATGTGTATATATTTGTTGGTTTTATGTTTATGCTTTAATGATTGTTCAATATTGAATGGCTTCAATTCATCCATTAACATTTCAAATGCTAAAGGATAGTTTATCATAACTGAATTCGATTCATGTCTATCAAAAGCACAAGAGGAAAAACAAAACAAAAACATATTTGGGACACTAGATGGACTCATGCCAACCAACACAATGATGACGACAATGATGATGAATGACGGTGACAATACCAACGAATACGCCTGTAAACCTATGCACGGGAAAACTTGAAGCAACCAATGAATCAATCACATGCCGGGCTCGTGTGCCCAGGCGCATATATACCGTTTAAAGGGGGAAAAAGCAGTAATTGTATAGATATTTCGTAAGGACGTCTAGCCTATGCCGCGGTAGTATCATTTTCTTCGAGTTGGTATTCTCCCTTGTGAAGCAAGTCGAGAGCTTTCCTGCCTTCTTCAGTGAGATCTGGTTTTCCGAGAGGTGTAACCGTGCCGGTAAAGAATCGGGGTTTCCAGTCTTCGTTGCGTTCTTTTCGTGCAGCGGCTTTTTCTCTTTGACGCTCTTCGATTTCTTGTTTGAATTTGGTTGCTTGGCCGTACTGTTTATCCAAGATGGAAGCGGTGACCTGTGACCAAAACTTTCGAGATTCATTGCTGAGTTGCAGCTCTTCAGGAGGAACGACTTTGGCAGATGGCAATAACGGGACAAGGTCGATAATCACTTTCTGCTCTGATGAGCCTGGTAGGGTATAATATATTTGCTCACGCCAGCATCCACTGATGCGCGCTAGCACATCGCTTTGTGGGACATCTTTGATTCTAGTTTTGTTGTCATTGGCTGGATCATAGCGGAAAATGACACCTTCGACACGGTTTTGGGCTCGACCAACCCAGCCTTCCTCGACATAATGGAGGATGACCTTGATGCGAGTTTTCGGGCAGGTCACATAGCAGGTGTCTGCGACGCTGACAGACAAAGTGCCTCGCAAAAGGCCTCCCAGGTGAGCTGCTGGATGCGTAAGCTGGTATTCTTCGTTATCGCGGTTTTCCAAGTTGACAAAGATTCCCAGGTTGTGCTGGCCTGGGCCGACACGAATACTGGTGCCTGTGAATTTCGCGCTAATCTGGTCGAATCCTCGCGCAGAGACACCCCGTTCCGGACAGTCAATGTAGAATGCCGACACTGGCGGGTGGTGCGATGTTTGCTCGGTGATATAACAGACTTTGGCGGGCACGTTATTGGGGGAAGTTGTGGAAGCTGACCCATTCGCCTTCTTGTCAGCTCCCTCGATTATCGGCTGGCTTAACTCATTGACATCCCAATGAGCCTACAACGAAAATGACGGTTAGCGGACAGTGCATATGTACGAAGCAGATTCAACATCCGACGTACCCTGAAGAATTCTCCCAATGTGGAGTTGTATGGTTTGCAGGGCTTGCCCTTGATATATTTCTGGTCCATTTGGTCAATGGGGCGCTGTATAGATAAGACCAAGATTATTTACCAAATCTTTCGTGAACCAGAATCTCAAAACCTCGAGCACACGCCCCAACTCGTCGTCCGACGTTCCGATACTACAGTATGTGAGCAGGACCGGTCTCAGTATTTTAAAAGTCAAGACTCCTACCTAGCAAATGTCTCGGGTCGATCCAGGTAGTTCCAATATTCTGGTAATCACATCAGTCTATGTCGACAGATTTCTCAATTGCTAGCCATACCAAGGTTTGGAGTGGGTTCCAAGAGCTGTGCTGGAAGCGAAAAGCGAACAGAGGCAATATCGGCGACTCCAACAAATCTGTGGAAAATCGATCGGATGGGATTAGCATATGCCTGGCGTTCAACGATACGATGCTGTATATATATGTGTGTGTGTGTGGCTTGGTGGTGGCTCTGGTGTGCTAAGAAAGTAAAGTGAAATGTCATGGCCCGTACTTGCGCAGGATGCTCAGAAACGTCTTGAGCTTGGAGGAGTCGTCATGGGCCTGGTCGGCAGCACCAGACTTGGCGTCGGTGCTGGCAGCCATTTTGCCTCGGGATGATATTGTTGGGTTGTTTCAAACGATGGGCCAGGAGCAGTGCTAGAGCGGTACAACAAGTCAGAGAATGCAGCCGCACAACAGCAGAAAATATCCAGGGGAGATATAAGCATACAGATAGGTGGATGGCCGCAGCAGAAAGAGGCCAGCTCTCTAGCAGGTCGACGCAAATAAAGTCGGTGGTCCTTGCACTAGTCCTTTAAATTCTGGCGGTGACGTTCATGTGCCCGACAGGCAAAACTCTCGGCGTCACAGGCGGGGATCTGGCGATGCAGGGCTTTAAGAAAAGGGCCTGGACAGACTGAAGGAAGACAAAAGACAGGAAGAAACAGGCAGCGAGGCCGCACGCAGAGAAGAGAGCGAAGAAGCCATGTTTCTGGTTGACGCGGAGCAATCATGACTTTTGGAGACGGGAAGGTGGCGGCCCTGGAAGGCCCACTCGGGGAACCCGCAGCCAATCAGCGCTGCACGAGGGCCGATCGCCCCTCACCGTTTATCTTTCGTACGTATTGTACCGTACGGTATTATATACCTCCTGTACATGCATAGACTGTGTATGTATGGTTGGTTATTATTATATAGATCTTGATATATGTATATGTATGTATCACCCCGCCTCCCCAAAATCATAGTGCCCCGTCTTTGTGGCATGCTCGGTCGCGCCCTTTTCGCCCACAAACAGCCCACCGCATGTGTTGCACTTGATGCGAAACGTCGCCGTGTCCGTATAGTAATGCTTCTTCTGTAGGATGCGGCACAGGTCCAGCGCTTTTTCTAGAATAACCGGATCGTGTGCATCAAAAACTCTCGTGTCAAAGTCCGGCGGCGCATAGGCGTGCGTAAAGGGAGGATCCGACGGCGACAGCGCGATCGCATCGTAATGAATGCCCGAGTAGACGACAAAGCAACGGGTTGCCTGGCCCTCGTTGAACCGGTCGACTCGCAGTGTCTGCACGTCGATCGAGCAGATCTCGACGCCAAAGTGCTTGCTGAGGATGTTGAGCTCAATGGCGCCCCCCCAGGCGTCTTCGCTCTGGATCCACCGGCAGTAGTCGTCTGCTTTCCTCTCCAGCACCACGTCCGGGTATTCCTCGGGCTGCGCTTGGATCGTCTGCGCAATGATCGATCGCAATTCGGTCATGGTGTCCATGCCGCCTACCACGGCGCTGCCCACTGCCCGAAAGAGGCACGAGTTGTCGTCCGGCATGATTCGTAGCACCACCGTTCCCGCGTGTTCAGCCGAGGGTACTTCCGGCGCCTCGCTGTCATCGTCTGCCTTTGTAGCAGTGCTGGTGGTTTTATGCTCTGTTACGGGCGACGCTGCCTTGTGTATGATAGTGGCGTCGTCTGCGCGACTGCTCGGTGCGAGCGTCTCCTTGCTGTTGACAATAAGCTGTTCGCCGTTGAGCTTTACGTCTATGTCGGTCAACTTTTGGCTCGGCTCGTATCGGCTGAGGTCAAAAGGCTGTGGTTGTGGATAGCCGTATTTGACGTCAAACGAGCCAAGGCCTGTTTGCTCTGTGATGAGGGCAGACAGGTCAGCCACTGTTGCGGTGGCTTCAAGTGTGAGCGTGCTTTGCCCGTTTGGGCCCCGGACTCTTACTCTCATCTCCAATGTAGAGCAGTATGGCCGTAGGTGCGAGATAGCAATCTGTCCAGCACACGGTTGTGGCCAGATACACGGAGGAGAGAAAGCGAGGAGAATGCGGAGACGCGGCGAGGGGTCCGCGTTTGCTCATGACATCAGAGCCGGGCCGCATGCTCTTATCTCACCCGTCTCATTACTGAGTATTTGTTGTCGCTTTGACATTTCGAGAGGATGCAGTGATGATTTATTCTTCCAGACTTCAGAATAGGTATTTGTATATCGCAATGAAAGCATATGAATGAATATTAACGTATGAATAACCCCACAGGGCCATTTGTCTTAACAACATGACTACCATCCCATCGCTCATAAAGCAAAACACTGACTCTGAATTCTATTAATAGCAATAATCCATATATATTGATACTACATGTATAGAGTTAAATGAGGACAATCTCCGAAGAGTTAATACTGTATACACCAACGCTAACACTAGCACGGCATATTACTTCCTAAAATATATATCTTATGATGCTGCTTTATTAATTCAATTTTCTTTTATATTAATTCTAATAGCTCTTAGTATTGTTTTTTGAAATTTTTTTACTAAAAACAATCATAGATAAATTATAAAGTAGCAGTAGACAGTCCCTAATGTGGCTAGTGCACGCCAAGACAAACTGTGGCTGGTGCGGCTCCGATTGGCCCCACATTCTCGCGCGCGTCCGTCTTCAATGTCGCTGCTGTCGATCCATCATCTCGCCCTGCAACTTGCAAGTCGCCTTGACATCCGTTTTGTATCTGGCGCACCCGGAGTTCAGCATGTCTGAAGAGGACAAAACCGAACTGCCCACTGCAGAGGCTTCCGCCGCTCAGTCACAAGCAGAGGAGCCCGTCGAATCAATCGAAGGCGACGATGGCGACAAGGACCGCGCGGTAATGTCCCAGGGCATGGCCAGTGGAGTCACTGAAGACCAGTGGAGGTCGATGATGGACGTTGTCATTGCGATTTATGACTATCGAGAAGAGGAGTACGTTTCTTTTCTTTTCTTCGTTTTGTCTTGCGCGCATTTGCTAATGCTTTTGTTTATCAGCGGCCATGACCCTTCCAGACTGTTTCAGCGCAGCGTTAATAAACGACATGTCCCCGATTACTACGATATAATCAAGGAGCCAATGGCGCTGAGCATCCTCAAGCAAAAAATAAACAAACGCGAGTACCTCAGCTTCGAAGATTTTGTCCGCGACTGCGCGTTGGTAAGAGCCCCTGTCAAACAACAAAAGAAGCTCCTTCTGACGGTCAGATCAGATCACACACAATGCGCAAACATACAACCGACCCGAATCCCAAGCCTACAACGATGCGCTCGTCATCAAGGTACTTGTCGTCCAGCAACACAAAACACAGGATGCTGACTTTGCCAGGACGTGTTTGTCTCCGAATTCGCCAAGCTCGTTGACAGCGGCGTCATCACAGCCGAGATGGCGGAGCTGCCAGACCTGGGCGAAATCCCAGAAGCCGATCCCTTGCCTCTAGAAGACGATGATGATGATGAAGATGAAGACGACGAGGACGATGAAGATATGGATGACTCCGACGACGGGGGCCGGCGACGGCGCAGACGAGGTCCACGATCGGGCAGAAAAGACGATTTCCAAGGTCCAAATGATCCGGAATTCCGCAAAAAAAGAGGCCGGCCGCCTCGAGTTGACACGCCAATGGAGGCTCGAATCAAGGCTGTGTTGAAGGGTATCCGCAAATTTAAAGACCCAAGCGGCCAGCTCAAGGTCCTTCATTTCGAGAGACTCCCGGACAAGGCCATGTACCCAGACTACTTTATGGAGATCAGGGAGCCAATGGCCATCGACCTCATCAAGCGGAAGTTCAAGCGGAAGAAGTACCACTCGGTGGACCATTTCATGCGCGATCTCGATCTGATGTTCAACAACGCCAAGTCATACAACCAGCCGAACAGTCAGCTATTCAAGGACGCCGAAGACCTCCAAATCGAAGCGCATAAACTTGCTGAACAGGAGAAAAAGAAGCCAGACAGCGAATATGTCATGGAAGACGGGCGCTTGCCGCTGCCCCAGGGAATCGTGCACAACGGCGAGCTCTGGAAGGTCGGCGACTGGATCCATATTCAGAATGCCAACGACGTGACGAAGCCAATTGTTGCCCAGATATACCGGACCTGGCAGGACGCTGAGGGGGAAAAGTGGGTGAACGCCTGCTGGTACTATCGGCCTGAACAGACAATCCACCACTATGAAAAGCACTTTTTCCCCAACGAAGTCGTCAAGACCGGCCAGTACCGAGATCACCGTATTGACGAGGTTGTTGACCGGTGTTTTGTCATGTTCTTCACACGGTATAACCGCGGTCGACCGCGCGGATTCCCGCCAGACAAAGAGGTGTACGTCTGCGAGGCGCGGTACAATGAAGAAAAACACAAGCTCAACAAGATCAAGACGTGGGCCAGCTGCCTCCCAGACGAGGTCCGCGAAAAGGACTACGAAATGGACCTGTTTGACGCGCCGCGGCGCATTCGCAAAGTGCCGAGTCCGATTAAGCACCTGCTGCCTGAGGGCGCCAAAGAGACGGACGACTTGCCCAAGGTGACTTGGGGAGCCGAAAAGGCGCCGCCGCTGGTGGGCGCCGTGCACTGTCGCCCGCGCGACGAGAACGTGAGTCTCTATCTCAGACTGTAATCATATTCATGCTAATATTACCAGGAATCACCACCCCCCGAGCCCACTCCGTCGCCGCCTCCTCCCAACATGCATCCGCCTGCCGCGTTGCCCCAGCAGCCCGCGATGCCGCGACCTCCAACGCGCCAGGGCAGCGACGCCCTGGGCGACACTCCCATGGGCGGACACATGCCTATAGCGCCAGTGCGGTCTCCAGCACCCGGGGCTCATGTTCCAGCAGTGCCAAACATGGCCAGCGCGGTTCCTCCACAGCAATACCAATCCCCCGCAGCACCCAGCCCAGTGCCCGTCTACCAGGCCCTCCAGGCCCGCCCAGGAGCGTATTCCACCCCCGTTGCAGGACCACCACCGCCCAGCGCCTTCCAGCAAACACCGAGCCAAGGAAACCCGTATGCCCCGGCACAACCATCCGCATATGCGTCCAGCAATCGCCCGCCTGTGGCTGCTGCGCCAGCGTATAACCCCAACGCTCCACGGCCCGTCGAGGTGTTCCATCTGAGCGACATTGCCAATGCTGCAATTCCAGCAGATATCCGGCAGCAGTTCCACAGCGACGACCGCGGACACGTGCTTTTCTTTTCAACTCCGCCGCTGGACATTGTCCCCAATACGAACCCCAAACTGAGCCATTCACTCAAATATCTCGCCGCCAAGGCAGCCAAAGAAAAGAAGCGTAAGCTCCGGGAAGAAGAGCAAGCAGCAGCAGCAGCAGCAACACGCGACGATCATTCACAAGAACCAAAACGCCCACGCACATCAGACTCACATCAACAACAACTCACCTCCAAACTATCAGCCCTCCGCACAAAAACCGCCGCTCTCCTCGCCAACCAAGTCTCCGCAGGCACCGATCAAATATACAAGTCCCTCTACGGCGCCGAGCACGCCGAACAAATCAAGCTCGCCGACTGCGAGCACCACGAGCGAAACGCGCAGGTGGAGCGGCACGCACGTGGATTTATCATGCATCTTAATGCGCAGGCAGTCGATGATTTGGCGCCGCGGGATGCGGATCTTAGGCGTGCTGGGGTTTATTTGGAGGATGTTAATTAAGGGAGGAAAAGGAGTTTTTTTTTGCTTTTGTGGTCGTGTGTGTAACAATAGTTTGTTTGAAGCAGTATTTACTTGTACCATTCTTCGTTCAGAATTCTAATACAGAAAGCAGACTGGGACTACGTTAGTCATGTTCTTCAACAGGTCCGAGTAAAGACTAGAAAAAAAGGTCTATTAATGTAGCGTACATTTGACTAGAAAAGAGAAGAGTATATAGAAAGAAACACTTGCACGCCTTGCCATGATTTGTTATCCACAAAGTATTGACCCGGTTTATATGTGACAAAAGTCCAATTCCATTCCACTTAGCATGAACTGGAAAGAGAACGACAAAAAAAGAAAAATATAATATATATAGACCATTATTCCACTCCCCAAAAGCGCCACAACCCAACATTGAACACACAAGTAACAAGAAAGAAAAAACAGTAAACGCCATTTTTTGGTTCTCAGTTCTTTTTCCTTTTTTTTTAAAACCAAAATCTTCTGTATTTTTTAGGGGGGGGGGGGGAAA
>MJVA01000328.1:73001-115432 GCA_001939245.1 Talaromyces wortmannii
TGTTTTTTTTTTTTTTTTTTTTTTTTTAAAAAACAAAATTTTTTTTTTTTTTTGGGGGGGGGGGGGGGAAAGTCTATGACTGATATTCAAGGTCATGCGGCGAAGGCGTATTTGGCAATGGCGTCTCCTCGGTGGTCGACGAAGTGGATTTGTTTGACGAGTTCCAGGCCAGGCTGTTTCGCTTGTTGTTCTCTTCTTCTTCCATCGAAAACACCAGGTCGCCCTGCTCCTCGTCGATGCGGCTGGATGTCATGGGCGACGAGGCGGTGCGGGCGTTGCTGGTAGGACCTAGCGAGCTAGATTGTTGCTGGCGTGCAGAGCTGGGGTGCAGGGACATGTTGTTGAGCTGCTGCGAGATCATAGACATGCTCGACTGGCGCGCAGGACTCGAGACAAACGGCGACACATCCCCCGACACCGAGCGGCTGCCAATGGGCCGAAGACTGGGGCTTGAGGTGAGATGCAGCGAGGACTCTCGCAGCGGAGAGCCTATATGGTGCAGCGACGACGACGAGGCTTCTTCCTCCTTCCTCTGGCGCTGGCGCGCAAACAACGCGCCGAATCGAGACGGGCTGGAGGCCAGCGGGGACCCAACTTTGGTTGCGCTGGTGCCGGTCATCCCCAAACCGCTGGGGTCTCGTTGGCTGGAGCTGAACTCGTTCTCGGTGCGTGAGAGGCGTCGCATTTTCTCCTGCGGTGTGAGGACGTCGTCGTGCAGACTGCCGGGCAGGTAGTCTTCCTCCATGGCGAAGTTATCATCCCAATCGTCCAGGGCACTGGGGCGCGGCACGCTGGCCGAAAACACCTTGGAACGCGGGATGATTCTTTGGGAGTGCAAGAAGCGAGACTGCATCGATGATTCGTCCATCATGACAGCTGGAGGCGACGAGCCGAAATTCGAGGTTGGCCGGCGCAGATCCGACGCAAACGCTGTATCCCGGAGATTCCGCAGGGCGTCTGACGGAGCGCGCTGAGTCGGCGGCGAGGCCAGTTCCAGGCCAAACTGCGAGGGCACCGAGGCCGCAACAGGGCCGTAGCGCGCCATGTGCGAGATGCCCTGGCTGTCAAAGGATGCGGGGAGTTGCACGTCGCGCAGAGTCAACGCTGCTGGCGGCGAGGTCTCGGGCGAGCCGTATTTGGAGTCTGATACCAACCCTGCTCCATCGGGGCCACCCAACGAGTCAAACGGCTGTTGCTGGTGGCCATGAGCCGCGGCCAGTTCATCCTGCCCAGCATACTGATACGCGAATCGTGATTCTTGGCCGTTCATCCGTTGCTGCGACAGAACCGAGTTTGTGAGCGCCGAGTCCTGGCTATGAAAAGCCTGCGGATTCACTCGACCACCAAGATTAAGACCTCCTCCTCCGCCTCCATTATTCCCGCCTCCTCCGCCAAAGTTGGGTCTGTTCACGCGGCGGCCATCGGGGAGGATATGTGCCAATGCGCACTTGGCGCCGAACTTGCAGTTTCCCTGGTGGGGTGAGTAGTCGTGAGCACGCATTCACCAGAAACAAAAAAGCGACCAACCTTTGTAAAGTATTTACACGGAGCCGACTCGATCGTGGCATCGGTCGAGTGAAGAAACGGACAGGCGGGCCCGGCCTGGCAGGCTCCTTGACGGAAGAATTTGCACGGCACATGCTTGGTATCTACTCATCTCAGCACATCGCCGCAAGACAGCAGCAGTAAAAGAAGTTGCAAAAAACTCACTCTTCGTGCTCGAGTTCGGCGGACTGCGAGCAGCCATCTCAAACGGGGCTCCGCCGACGCCCGACAGATTGCGGGCATGGCCGTTGGCAGCCTGAGCGTTGCGCGGTCTCATCTCGCTGGGCACTCGCTGATGCTGATAAGCTAGCAGGCCATTTGACGCGGACTCGGGCGGGTTGGAGGTTGCTGGGCGGTGCAGAGCTGGAGCGTGCTGCGCCTGGGACATTACTTTCTGTCTCAAGAGTTGTCTTTTCTGGGACGGTTCGTCGTTTTCGTATCTGGCCGGAGATAGAAGAAAAGCGGAGGGGCAAAGCGCGAATTGGGTGGGGTTGTGGGAAACGCCTGGACTAGTCGTTGGCTGCAAAGGATGACGGGCTGATTGCAGATAAGCACGAATCGAAGACCATCAATGTGTCGAACAGCCAGCATTGACAGAAAAGAATTCAAAGACAGAAACCACCGGTATATAACTCCGTAGCTGGCAGCGAGCTGTGGGCTGGTCCGCTGACTTGGCCCTGCAGCGCGGCCGATTCAGCCCGCAGAGCTCCAGGAACAGGCTGTCAGATTAGTACGTAGCTACAACTAGCTAGTTGTTCTGCAGAATACATAATTAGTTAATTGCTGTGCACAGGGAGTGTTCGGCTATGACGCGATGGCTGCGTGTCGCGTGCTGTTCCACTTCTACTATTACTACTAGTATACTGCACGAAGAAGATAATGGATTATAGCTGTCTCGGTGCGACCTCGAGTATCTGCACATGTAAGACACCTCGCTAATAATCCTTCACAGTTCTGTTAACTAGCTATGACGATGTATCATGCATGTCCCATGATCGTCCCGCCATCTCCATCCAAGGCACGCCTTGCCCTTGTCGTGCTCGAGTCGCGCCATGTGATCGAGACACCATCACCAGACTAGCTGCACGGTTCCTGTGACCTCAGCATTTCAAGATTCAGGGCACACAACCCGATTGGAAATTATCAAAAGGGGCCCTCCAGTCCCAGTGTTTCCTGCTGCAGTCAGGTTACACCAGCAAGGGGAAAGAATACAGCTTGACAGACCTTGAGCTCCTCTTCCGTTGTATCCGCAGGCAGCACTTCAGTACACTTGCCCCAAAACTCTCGAAATATGCCTTTGCGAGACTCGACAAGCCGCTTCCATTTATGCCAGTCCTGCTGCACCCGCTCCATTTCTTCAACACTAACACAGTCTGTCGAAGACAGGCCCGCGATGGCCGTCAACAACGTCGCCTTTTCCTGTTCCAGACCCGCAACCTGATCGCGCAGCACTGCGGTTGGGATATGCGTACTCAGCGCGGCCAGTCTATCGCGAAGCTGTTTTTCAGAAGCCTTCAGAGCGGCGACTTTATCTTGGAGGTCTTGAATCTGCTGTTGTCCGCAGGATGGGTCAGCGGTTGCAGAGCCGTCATTGGTATCCTCCTGCAGGGCATGGTAGACGAGTTGTTTCCCTATCGACCAGTCTCATTAGCCCTAGCTAGTCGTGACGGAAAACCAGGGGGTTTAAACAACCTGCAGCTCGCCCTTCAATCTCCTTTCGCTCATGCATCTCTTTGAGAGCTTTGACGGCGAATGCTGCGATTCAAATCAGATAAGTAGATACACGCAAGTGACACCGTAGCTGAGAACGCAACTCTTGGAAACTTTTTGGTGGAGATTGTTGGAAACATCAATCGCCTGTAAACACCGTCAGCAAGCCCTGTCTTTTGCACACACACGAGAGAGACTACAAACAGAATAAGGACGGCTGCATTGTCAAACATTTGGTTATTATACACCGCTGTAGCTGTTTCTTCAAGCGTACTTTTCTTTCTCTTCAAATAGACGAGTCGAGTCAGATATTTGTCTTGCAATCAGCCAAGCTACTCACTGAGATATTCTAGAATGAGTAGAGCGCCTGCACCGCGAGTAAGTTGCATGCCTAGCCAGCGTCGGAATTTGCTATCAAACGCTCACCACTGTCCGGGGCGTCGTGCTCGCTCTTTCTCTTGCGCGGAGCCATGATGGTTACCAGCAGTTGTCTTTGTCTTTGTGCTGTACGGAGATGCAAGAGTCAAGTGTGACTGGAGGGTTGGGCCACATGTACAGGAGGAAGGAGCGGCCGAGTATCAGAACTATCACGTGCTGAACATGGAATGATTCAATAAGGTCTGCTATTCACTGGCATTTATTTTTGTTTAACACACAAAAGTCTGCAACTCATCATGCAACGTCGGAGGAGTGACAAGAACTACGAAAGACATTCTCTATCGCGGAGCGTTTTTGCAAGTCCGTCATGTCCCGAAACAAAAATGAAAAAACTCCCCACGCGTCGTGCATATCAGCATATATAAGGTAAGGCCATTTACGGGTATCAATCACATAAGAACCTGTCAATAGTTAGTGATATTCGTTGCAAGCAATATGAAGAAACTTACACATTCACTCTCGTGTTTTCCTTGAGGAACTCCCATCTCCTCAAACGTCTTCGGTCCCTTGCTAGGGGGAGGTTTGGCTGAAGCAGGAGCAGTGTTGGCCTTGGGGGGACCGTTGGGCGGAGCACCAGAAGGCCCCGGAGGCCCTCCACCAGGTCGCGGCGTTGATGCTGGAGAAGGTCGACCCGGGTTTGGCGATGGCATGGACGCATTGCGCGGCGGATGCCCTCCCTGTGGCGGCCGTCCCATATCCGGTGTTCGCGACATGCGCTCGCGCGGAATGGCTGCATTCATGTCCTGAGGTCGACCCATACCACCACCACCCTGGGGGTCGGGCCGCTGCAGTCGTCGGCGGTCCATGGGTGCTGAATAGCCAATATCTAACCGGGGAGGGCCCTGGGTATCCCCTGGGCCGGGTTGCATCTTGGGCGAATTGGCTCCTGGGCCTTGCCTATAACCCATGGGTCCAGGTCCGGCGGATGGCACTCGGTTGTAGCCGGGACTACCCGGCCCAAACGTGGGAGAATGGATGCTGGGGTTGATGCCAAATGCAGAGCTAGGTCGAACTTCAGCAATCTGCGGGCTTCCATATGGACGCGGACCCGGTCCGTACCCTTGCCCGTTGCCTGGGTATGGCGCTGCATATCCGTCATCGCTGATTCGCATACGTGACGGGTCTGGCATTTCCAGGGCCTCTTGGGGCGCAACCATGGAGGCTGTTTGTGCCTGTACCTGTGCCTGCCTGTCGCCATATGACGGACGCGCTCGGCCACCGTTACCGTATTGTGACTTGATTCGAGCAATGGCGACCTGCTCGTGGTCTTTGCGAGAAAGCGTCTTGGACCGCGAGATGCTGTCGATTCGGCCAGCCGCGTCTTTGTTGCCACTTGCAGCAGCCTTGGCGTACCATCTGCGGGCTTCTTGAATGTCGACTGGAACGTGAATGCCCACCTCGTAAAAGTATCCAAGTGCAAACTCGGCGGTGGGCAGACCGCTTTGCGCGGCCCGTTGAGCATAGGTAAAAGCAACTTCGTCGTTCTTCTCAAACAGGCCTTCATGGCCACACAGGAACCATTTGCTGATTGCCATTTCCGCCTCGGCTTCCCCTTGCCTCGCGGCTAGAGAGTTATAGTGCAACGACAGGGCTGGGTTGAAATCACAGCCCAGCTGGCCCAATTCATACGCGGCTCCCATCTTCACCTGGGCTTTGGCAAATCCATGATATGCTGCCTTTTCAATATTCACTCGAGCGCCGTTGATATCGATGGGGAGAAATTGCTCGGGCACGGTGACCTGGGGTAGTTCCCGGGAAAGTAGCATGCCATAAACCTATATCACTCAGAAGACATTCATATAGAAAAGTAAACGTGGGGTTGGCACTCACGTAGGCTCCCTGAGGTGCGTTCTCATCACAAGTCTGAGCTGCAAGGCGAATATACTCCAAGCCTTTTTCGTAATCCTGTCGTTGTCCATGCTGGCCAAGAAGGATCATCATACCGAGGCGCTTGTAGCAGTCAGCAAGTGCTGTCTAATTGAATTTTCTTGTCAACTTACATAGTAAGAGGCAGAGTCGCGCAATGCAACACCCTTTTCATAATGTCTGATGGCCTTGGCGGGCTCATTAGATCCCTCAAACTGCATACCCATGCGGTACTCTGCACGTGCATATCCCTTCTCGGCGGCGCGCGAATACGAGCGAAAGGCCTCCTTTTTGTCGACGCGTAGACCAAACTTGCCAAATTCCAGCCACATTCCCTTGATAAACTGCGCATGCGGATGGTGCTGCTCGGCCAGAAATGAGACGATGTTCATGGCATCTGTGCGGAGTTGGCGCTCAACCTGCGGGGTCTGTGGTCGCGCCGGCTGTATCTGCGACATGCGGAGTTCGTTTTGCGTCGCGATTTCCACGTACGAGAGCGCATCCTGGGCCCAGGCGAGTTGCATGTCTGGGTCGTTTGACGACAAGACGGCAACGCGGCCCTTTTCCAGATTGGCCTCCTTTTGCTCGTCGGTTGGCGGCACGTTGGGCGGCGGGTTGCGCAGCACAGGGAACGCGGAGAAATTGGGATGCTCCATGGTCTCGAAGCTCTGCTGGCCGTATGGACTGGCGGGCTGGCCACTGTAACCGTTGTGATCCTGGCTGTAGACAGACGTGGGCATCGAGGACGAGCGGTCGGGGAAGCGGGCGTACGAGTTGGGGTTTTGCGCTCGCGAGGCGCGGGCCTCGTGTTCGAGATGAGCTATATTATCCTGCATGTTCTCGGGAACTTCGGGCATTACTCTTGAGGAAATCAGCACGGCACAAAAAAGGAGAAACAAGAACACTGAAAATGGAAACACACCGTTGAGGAGAGGGCGAAATCACATCGGGCATGTAGAAGTCATCTGTACCACCGGGATAGAACGTGGCTCCCGTGCCTCCTGGTCCTCCTGGTCCTCCTGGCCCTGCCCCTGGCTGACCGCGACCCTGTGGTGGCCTGTACATGGTCTGACAACAGTCGTAGCAATAATAGCAGCAGTAATGCGCCAACAAGCGGGCGTGGAACGAATGGCCGCAAAGGCCCGGCCTGGCTGGCTGGAGGGGGTTAGATGCTCAGCAGCACGGCGAAGAATGTGCTGTGCTGTGCTACCGTGTTACACAAAGCGATGCCAGATCGAGCTCTGCGCGTGCAGCTCTTCTCTCTGGACTGCTTCGAGAGTGTGTATCGGCGGGGTGACCGAGACTGGTGACGGAGAGAGAAAGTCTCGAGTGACAGGAAACGGAACGGGGCCGGCGGCTAAGTTGACAGAACGGATCGCGGGGCAAGAGGATGACTTGGGTCAGGGGATGCGCTCAATGATTTGTCTGATTTTTCGTCGCCCAAGTTTTAGCAGTGTCGTTTATTCAGCTGCTGGCAGTAATTTATGCACGGGCATACAAGTGCTGCATCAAGGCTTGGAGTACACTGAGCAGTGTATGCTGGTGTATGCTGTTGACTGTTGTATTGTCACAGTGTCCAGAAGAAAAACAGCAGCCATGCGACCCTTGCTCCGGTCATATAAGTAGCCCTTAGTAATTCGCAGCACGTCGCACTCCGTAGGTTTTTCTTCATTACTACTTCTACTAATACTAGCACAGGGGCCAAGAAGACTGGCCCACTGAATCTGTTCAGTCGGGCCTGCAGGATCCGACGTGCCCAGGCGACGAACGATGCGATTGCTAGTCTCAGCTGTGTCGTCATACGGTCATACACTTGAAATTGCACGTAAAAATGTTTCACTCGCTCCGGGACTCCTGCTAGCACTGCTTTAGCTATACGTAGTATTTTAATACCCCGTATTGTATGTCGCATTGGGGCTATGGCCAACACTGCCAGCCGCGGCCGATTATGATCCGCTGGCCCAGGCAGCTATTATTAGCTGGTTGGCGGGCGATGACGGTGGGTTCGGGGTTCGGGGCTCAGCCGTGAGCACTATATTATTGTGGGTAGCTGATACTATTCGATATTCACCAGTTCCCTCTGCATTATTGTTGTTGTAACTAATAATTATTACAGGGTAGTAGAGACAGAGCAGTAATGAACAGTACGGCGGAATAAATAGCCCTGGCCACCGCCTTTGCTGACGGGTCCTCCTGCAGTATTTTCCACAAACCATGCAATTAGTCAGTAATGCTTCAAAACACGGCAATTGTTTAAAGAAATCATTCCCTTATACCGCTTTATACGCGAATATCCTTCCAGTGTCCTGCCATGCTGCTGGTAATTACGGTCTCTAAAATGCCCTTGCCGCATTCCTCGCTCTTCCACTCTCGATACATCTAGATGTTGGCGGCGAGTAAGGAATGGCATGGGCAACTTCGAAACTTTCACCTTTGCGTTCGATGAAACTCCTCAGAAGATGGCTTGGAATTCGACAACCTCTAGGGATGCATCTAGGCTGATAGAAAGCGATTTGGAGGACATGTTTACGTACACTTCCGGCAGATGGATGTGAGTTTGGGTTGCTCTATATTGGGATATGCGAAAACCTAACTCCTGTAGATACAATAAACCCTCAAGGAAAGAAGAAAGGTATCTGAGATTCGGTGTCTCCGGCATCCAGCATGCGATCGCGTCCTCTGTTCACTCCGCACGCATAACCTCCTTTACGAAATTCGCAGAATGTGGCTTCAACCGAATCTTCGAAGCGACTTGCAGTGATGGGAGACAAGTTCTAACTCGATTGCCATACCATTCCACAGCTCCAAAGCACTACGCCACTGCAAGTGAAGTGGCGATATTGGAATACCTGTGGCTGAATGGAATCCCCGTGCCCAAAGTGTATGCATGGTCTTCGACAACAAACAATGCCGTCGGCGCAGAGTAGAGAAGCTTGATGGGATGCCGCTCGGAGATATTTGGTTCACACTTGACTTTAAGCAACGAAAAAGGGTCATCGAGCAAATTGTGCAACTAGAGCATAAGCTCTTTGCACTGTTTCCAGTAAATGAGAGTATCTACTTCCCGCGTAACTTGAATGAGCGTGAGAGAGCGCAATCGGTTCCGCTTCAGGTCCAGGGCTATGAGTTCTGCATTGGCCCGATGGCTCATTACAGCTGGTGGCATGGAGCGAGGAGTTCACTTGATTGTGGCAGGGGTCCCTGTAAGTATACACCACCCGTTATGTATTTATATCTAACATGTCAGGGTATAATTCGAATGATAGCCGAAACTATCATGGAACTGCATCGTCAGCAGCAAGAAATGGAATGGGTTCATGGACCAGATGAGAAAGACCCTTGACGTGGACGTGTATGGCTAGGTTCCTAATGAAGCACATACGACAACTTGTGAACTTGCCAGGGCAATCAAAGAAAGGATGATTGAAGCCGCGGATGTACAAGAGAAAGAAGGAATTAGGAATAATTTCCCCTTTGACGATTTTGATGAGAATGGCTGATCTTCCATGTAAACTATTTAACTATAGAGTTGTTTTTTTTTTGTATGCCTTGGATTCATTAAACCAATAATAATAGATTTAGATACGATTAAATGGATTTTATAAATTAATAAAACGTAGGTAATCTAATATAAATTTACAATAATACGAATACATTCAACCAGCAGAATCAACGAATCAAATAATTTCTAGTAAATGTCTTTTGGGCCCACACGGCCCGTTTTCACAAAGGCGGTGGTGGATTTGTCGGCGCGTCAACCAGGAGCTTCTTTGGTGGTTGATCCCTAGTCTTCTCCGCAACCACTCACTCAGCCGCGCCAAGTTCAACAGCTAAAGTCAACATTAAAATGAACATGGACAGCTCGAGCGCCGAGCGGAGACAGCGCTTCTTCCATCCCTACTCGCCCTACGACATCCAGCTGCAGTTCATGCGCGCCCTGTACGACTGCGTGGAGGCGGGCAAAGTGGGCATCTTCGAGTCTCCTACAGGTCCGTATAAAAACTACAAGTCAAGCGCTGGACGGGGTCTGAATTGATGTGCTAGGAACTGTATATACATACCTTCATTACCTTAATGTAACGACCTTTCTGACTGTTGCCCAAAGGGGAAATCCTTGAGTCTGATCTGTGCTTCCCTGACATGGCTTCGGGACCACAAGCGCAAGGCTTTTGTAAACTCCATAGAGCAGTCTTCCGGTGAGACTTTATAATATTAAGAATAAGAAGAGTAATAAAACTAACACGGATCTAGCCGACGATGACGAGCCCGACTGGATGCTCGAGTATTCTAAGCAGGAAAAGACAAAAGCCGTCACCGAGAAATGGAGGGAGCTCGAGAAACGGCTCGCCAGGGTGAGGCGAGAGAAGGAAAAGGCAGAGGCTTCACATGATCCTTGGAGGTCACGCAAAAAACAGGTACGTCTTATTCCTTGTCTTTGACCAATGCAAGCTTATGTTGTGTACTCGTTGGTCAGAAAACGGAAGCAGGGACAGCTAATGTCGAGACTGACGAGAGCGCCTTTGAATTGGACGAGTATGAAAGCGACACAGAAACAGGGAAAAAGTCTTCCGGCCATAAATACGGCGACGTTGAAGGACTGTCTGCTAGCACGGTGGCGATGCTAGAACGCTTCAGGGGCCATGCCTTGGGGCGAAAGGATGACGACGATGACGACGACGACGCTGATAACCAGACCAAGATATTTTACTGCTCGCGGACTCACTCTCAGCTATCCCAATTCGCCCAGGAACTGCGAAAAGTGAATTTCCCATCCAGTCTTCCCTTGCCTCCTGGTGCAGACGAAAAAGAGAAGCGTGACGAACTGGAGGAGATCGTCAAACACCTCAGTCTGGGCTCTCGAAAGCAGCTGTGTATTAACCCCAAAGTGTCTGGACTGGGAGACTCGGTGGCTATCAACGAGCGATGTATGGAGCTTCAACAGCCAGGAACCGCTGCTGACAAGAAATGCCGCTATCTACCGTCCAAGGAGACCGAAGATGTCGTGTCTGAGTTCCGGGACCGTGCTCTGGCTACTGTTCAAGATATTGAGGATATTGGTCAACTCGGTAAGCAGCTTGCTGTTTGCCCATATTACGCCACGCGGCCTGTAGTGAAACAGAGCGAGGTAAGATCTGATATTTCCCCTTTTCAGCAATGATGTGTTTGTCTGATCCGAAATCATAGATAATCACGCTTCCATATCAGCTTCTTCTTCAGCGGTCTGCCAGAGAAGCCCTGGACTTGTCCCTAAAGGATCACGTTGTCATTATCGACGAGGCGCACAACCTTATGGACACCATTTCTGGCATTCACTCTGTATCCGTCACACTCCATCAACTCCGAACCGCTCTATTCCAGCTCACCACCTACGCTCGAAAGTACCAAACCCGACTCAAGGGCAAGAACCGGGTGTATGTCACCCAGGTCATCAGACTGATCAGTTCGCTCGCAGACAACCTTCAGTCCCTAGCCAAAAAACACGCCTCTTCCGAAGCTATTGTCCAGTATTCCGAACTGGTGGCAGGCAAAGCAGTCGACCAAATCAACACGTACAAACTGTCTCGATACTTGCAGGAGAGCAAGCTTGCTCGAAAAGTAGACGGCTACGTTGAGCACACAGAGCAGCAAAAGAATGGCTCGCAGCCGCGGGAAAAGACAGCCATGCCCGTTCTGTTCCAGGTACAAAGCTTTATTCTCTCGCTGATGAATCCTTCCTCTGAGGGTCGTCTTTTCTTTAGCAAGACCGATGACGGGGTCATGCTAAGGTATCTCTTGCTGGACCCTACAAACCATTTCAGAGAGATTGTCGATGAGGCACGCGCAGTCATCTTGGCAGGCGGTACCATGTCTCCGGTGAGTATATATTCTTTTTTTTAATCATCAAAACTAACACGTACAACAGATGTCAGACTACGCAGATTATCTCTTTTCTTACGTACAGCCAGACAAGCTAGGGACCTTTAGCTTCGGACATGTTATCCCACCTGGCAATCTGACTGCTCGCATCCTGAGCAACGGCGGCCTTGGCTCTGATTTCAATTTCACATTCGACAAGCGAAACTCAGACTCGATGGTAAGACGCTTTTTGTATCTGTTGGGCCGATCTAACTGTTTTTCTCAAGATCACCGACCTCGGACAGACAATAGCCAATCTGTGTGCAGTAATCCCAGATGGCGTCGTCGCTTTCTTCCCCAGCTATGACTACTTGAACCAAGTCCTCGAGAAATGGAAAACAGTCCCAAAAAACGGAAGAGAGCCTTCGGTATTTTCCCAGATCGAGAAACACAAACCGATTTTCTACGAATCGCAACGAAAAGAAAGCAGCAGCAGCAGTGCCGCCGACGACATTTTCCAACAATATTCCGCAAAAGTCGAGTCTGGCTCTGGCGCGCTGTTGCTATCCGTTGTCGGTGGCCGCCTGTCCGAAGGCATCAATTTTTCTGATCAGCTAGGCCGAGGGGTTTTGATCATCGGCCTCCCATTCCCCAATATCCATTCCGCCGTGTGGAAAGCCAAGATTGACCACATCGAGAAACGGGCAGCCGAAAAGGGCCAGAGTACAGCTGTGGCCAAAGCCGCAGGAAGGGACTTTTACGAGAACTCTTGTATGCGGGCGGTGAATCAATGTATTGGGAGAGCTATCAGGCATAGAAACGACTACGCTGCTATCGTCATGATTGACAGGAGATACGAAGGTGACCGGATTCAGCGGAAGCTTCCAGCTTGGATTCGGCAGAGTTTGGTGACGGGTGCGAATGCAAAGAGCTTGCGCAGTGTTCAGGATGATCTTAGAGCGTTTTTGAGGGGGCACGACCAGAAAAAAGTCTATTAATAATGATAATAAGTTACATGATCATATTTTTGCTTCGCGAACGGTCCCTGCATTCGTCGGTGCGTCGAGAGCAGACATGGACTCGTCCACGAAGCGCAACACCTCATTCATCATTGCCAGCGTGAAATCATGCGCTGCGCCCTCGAAACGCAAGTCCTCCAAGTGAACACATCCTTCTCCAAACCAGCCATCTGGAGCAACGGCCCTTTTCAGCCATGACATGAACGGGTCTGATGTACGATGCGGCACCAATTTATCCGCTATACCAGAAAGAGTCAAAATCCTTTTCCCTCTTAGATGATTCAGACGTGGTCTAATCTGTTCCTTTTCCACTGGAGACGGATCAGGCAAAATTGCTGCTTTTGTCGGACCGTTTCCTGCCAGGCTTCCAAGGAGAAACGCGGCTGGGTCGTATTTTGAAACCGTTTCGAGGAGACTAGTTGGGAAATGCTGAGAGCCCAGAAAGTTAGCACCGGGAGGGTTGCTCTTGGTCCATGAAGATAGTTTCGAAAGGCGCGCTCGATCCGTCATTAGGTTCACATAGTCTGGCATTCCCACGACAACGACACCTGCCGTGATGCGCGGCTCGTGTACTAGACAATTCCATGCGGCGTGTCCTCCGAGAGAAACACCAAGCACGAAATGAGTTGATATTGTCCGTTCAGACGTAGGAAATATGTACCCCGGAAGATAATCAATCAAAAGAGACACATCCCGTGCCGTACTCACTGAAGACATATTAGGCCAACCGTAAAACTGCATGCAAGCACTCGTAGATTGGCAGGTGGTTCACTCACTATAAACCGAAAACATATCCTGCGCATGCTTCTCATTCCCCGTCCTCCACGTCTCATTTGACAGCGCATCAACCAGGCGAGTACCATGATTCCTCGCATCAAAGGCGACGGCTATCAGCCCTCTCCGTTTGCTGTTGGTATTACGGTTCCAGTGATCCACAATCGTCGTAGCTACACCCGCCATGTCCTCCTTGGTGTCGAGGCGCGGATGCATCAGCCATAGACAAACCACTTCAGAAGCATCGTTTGGGAGTTCCTCGAGGCCGAAGACGGTTGTCAGGATGCCGGCGATGTGCACTGGCTTTTGGGATAGTGTGGATTCGGGGGCCTTGTAGGTGTTTAATGGGGATATCGAGGAGACCATTTTGAAGGATGCGCAGTAGATCGAGAGTTGAGGATTTATTGATTGCTTAACGGCCCGTGTCGGTTTTGATGAATGAGTAAATTGTAGAATATGATCAGTCAATTGTGTGAAGCGGAGATTGGTTGGATCAATTTTGTTATAGAGCAGTTTATATTTGCATGCGGGACTCGATGGTTAGTACTGCCTCGGCTATCACAGACCTGCGACTGCTCTTCGAATTGGTGGTCTTTTTGGTGTTTGGTGAAGAGTACGCCTAAAAATAATATTGAGCGATGAATTGACTGCTGTATAACTGCTGGTCTAGAAAAACACAGAGGAAGGTACAGTATGTAAATGTATGTCGTTGCCTGAGGCCCCGAAAGCTCCCCGACTCGCCGAGGCAGGAGCCCCACCGGGCGGCTGCTAGACCACGCGCGGGTTAGCGGGTTAACCACGCATGATGTGTGTATTGGATCTCCTTATTCTGGATCCCGTCGTGGTGGTTCCTGTTGCTCGTCGTCCTTCCTCTGGTTTTTTGCCTGGGTTCGTCGAAAATACACTCGTGTGTTGGATCTGGGGGCTGAGAGCTGAGCGTGCGGCAGGAGCTGACTGGCTTTTTTTCCCTTTATTTCTCAACGTCTCGAGGGCTCTTCGAGATGATATTACTGGCCTGAACAGTTGCAACGTACTTATTTGCGGTCCTATTAATCGGTGAGCAAAAACACAGCTTGTTATGACTAACGAGACCATGGCTTATGATGTCTTTTCTTTCTTTTTAGGACAAAGCGCCGCAGTCTCCTACAATGGCTGATTCCAGCGCGACTCAGTCCGGGCCAACGTCACAAAATAACGGCGTCGGAAATATCCCCAGAAAGCCCCTGCGCCAGGGCCCTTCCTCTTCGACAGACCTTCTCTCTCCCGTGACTCCGTCTATTGAAGTCGATCAAAGCGAGAGTGTTCTCGATCATACGAATTACGCAAGCAATGTGATTGATCAGCCTATACAAGAGGTGAGCTTCTCCCGATAAGCCATGTCGTGGGAAATGTCAACTAATTCCCACCACAGAGCCCAGGACCTGTCGAAGATGAAGATTCGCGGTCACCGTTCCCCGGAACGTTGACACCCACGGCGGCTCGTAACGTGCAGTTCTCGCAAAATACGTCGGACAACGACATCCCCGAACAAGGCCGATCCCGCGCGTCTTCATTCGCCCCCGATGAAAACGATGCCTTCTCCAAGGACCGGAAACAATCCCTCCTGACAAAGCTCAAGGCGTTTGCTGTTACACCGTCTTTCCCATCGCACTCCCGCTCTGCGAGCGTGGCCACCGTTTCTGGAGCGACTGAAACTCGCCCAGAGTTACAAACCCCGGCCTCGGACCGTGAGGAATTTCGTTTCCCAGCCCCGCTAGAGGAGGAGAGTGAGGGAGATGCTGATGGTGAGGAAAGCGGCGGCGAACAACGACTGCGATTGCGACGGAGGAAGAAAAACAAGAGACCACGCAGGGCCAACACGGAATCTCCAGGACCGCAAACTGCTCCAACAACTCCCAAAGTAGCAAACGCCCATCCCGGTCTGTTCTCGTTCAATTCGTTCCACCATCAATCCGACCAGCAAAGACCGAGTATATTCCCGCGCAGGGCTACTGCCGATTTCTCCCCGCAGCTTCGCGATGGTGTCTCGGAGGATGAAGGCCGGGATCGACTGAATATGGATTCAAACTGGAGGAAACGGAGCAATGCGTGGATGTCCACTGCTCGCGGACTGACTTACGGAGGGCGCCAAGATAGCCAGAATAGTAATAACGAGGAGAGAAGACCCAGCAACTTTCGGCGCCTGACTGCCTTTGGTAGCCCGTCTGGAGATCAAGAAGGTTTCAGAGAGGTGTGGAGGCGGCATAAAGCCGAAAGAGGCTCGAGTTTAAGCGCCCAGAAGTGGCGTCAGATCAAAGCAGGCCTGAAACTGATCGGTCAAAGGCGCAAGGGAGAAAATACTGTCGACCACGTCAAATCTGCAGAGCTTCTTGCCGAACTCACCTCGGGTACCCCTGCTGCTTTGATCCTTGCTAGCATGTTTCAGCGTGACGAACATGGGAGCAGGCGTATTCCTATTCTACTTGAACAGCTCAAGGTCCAAATTACCGACAGCCGCATCGACTCGCATCATGGAGATCGCCATTTAGTTTTTCGAATTGAGCTGGAATATGGAAGTGGAATGACTCGCATGAAATGGATAGTGCATCGCACTCTGAGAGACTTTGCCAATTTACACTTGAAATACAAACTCCAGATCGGTACTCAAAAGTACATTCAACTGAAGACCGCCGATACTGGCCAGGGCCTGCCCCGTTTCCCCAGGAGTGCATTCCCTTATTTACGAGGTGTTCGCGGACTCGACAGTGAACGCGAAGAGGAAGATGACGACGGCGGGGGCTATGAAACAGGTGCTGAAGCCAGTGGGACCGAGGCTCGTCGTAAAACGAAGAAGCGGCGCTCGTCCTTTGCAGTGGCACGTCGTCGATCCAGTATTGCACAGGATGGCGATGCGACTGCTGGAGAAGGCGGCGCAACCACCGGCGAAAGGAGGTCTTATACTGAACGGCAACGGAAGAAACTTGAAAGCTATTTGCAGAAGATGATTCGGTTCTTGATTTTCCGACCTGACAGTAATCGGCTGTGTAAGTTTCTTGAGCTGTCTGCTCTGGGAGTTCGACTGGCTGCTGAAGGAAGCTACCACGGAAAGGAAGGGTTTTTGGTTATACAGTCAGCAAAGGGGTTGGATTTCCGCAAAGCCCTCACACCTGCAATGGTCAAAAGAAGACATTCGCCCAAGTGGTTCCTTGTGCGCCACAGCTACGTCGTCTGTGTCGACTCGCCGGAAGAGATGAATATATACGATGTCTTTCTCGTCGATCCCTTCTTCCAGATTCAGGCACAGAAGCCTAGGCTCAGAGACCAGAACGCCAAAGATATTGCTCGATCGGCCAAAGAGTCAGCTGCTCATCCTCAGCACCACACACTGAGGCTTGAAAACTCCGAGCGGAAATTGCGACTACTAGCTCGCAATGAAAGACAGTTGCATCAGTTTGAAGACTCGATCCGGTTTATGGTAGATAACACACCATGGTCGAAGCCCAATCGGTTTGATAGCTTCGCCCCTGTACGAAAAGGCTGTTTCGCCCAGTGGCTTGTGGACGGACGTGATCATATGTGGCTTGTATCGCGGGCGATCAACCAGGCAAAGGACGTCGTCTATATCCACGATTGGTGGCTGAGTCCGGAGCTATATATGCGACGGCCAGCTGCTATCAGCCAAAAGTGGAGATTGGACCGCTTACTTCAGAGAAAGGCTAATGAAGGGGTCAAGGTCTTTGTGATTATGTACCGCAACATAAACTCGGCCATTCCCATTGATTCCGAGTACTCAAAGTTCTCGCTACTTGATCTCCATCCTAATATCTTTGTGCAACGATCACCCAATCAATTCCGACAGAACACATTCTTCTGGGCTCACCATGAGAAGCTTTGTATTATTGACCATACGCTCGCGTTTGTTGGAGGAATTGATTTATGTTTCGGTCGATGGGACACCCCTCAGCATCTCCTCACTGACGATAAACCCACGGGCTTTGAAACCACCGATGGGCCAAAAGATGCCGACCACAGCCAGCTCTGGCCAGGCAAAGATTACTCCAACCCACGTGTTCAAGACTTTTACGACTTGGATAAACCTTATGAGGAGATGTACGACCGCAACGTCATTCCAAGAATGCCGTGGCATGACATTTCCATGCATGTAGTGGGCCAGCCGGCCCGTGATCTTACGCGACACTTTGTGCAGCGATGGAATTATATTCTGCGTCAACGCAAACCAACGCGGCCAACACCGTTTTTGCTTCCACCGCCAGACTTCAATCCGGCTGACTTGGAGGCCCTTGGCCTCGATGGCACCTGCGAAGTCCAGATCCTGCGTTCAAGTAGCACATGGTCCACGGGCACTCCGGATGTGACAGAACACAGCATCATGAATGCATATGTCAAGCTGATTGAGCAGTCTGAGCATTTTGTGTACATTGAGAATCAGTTCTTCATCAGTACCTGCGAGATTGACGGCAAAAAGGTCGAAAATTTGATTGGAGACGCGTTGGTCGAAAGAGTCATCCGAGCTGCACGAAATGGTGAAACGTGGCGTGCGGTGATCATTATTCCTCTCATACCGGGTTTCCAGAACACGGTTGATTCCGAGGGTGGCACAAGCGTTCGTCTGATTATGCAGTGTCAATACCGTAGTATCTGTCGCGGCGAGACTTCTATATTTGGGCGGCTCCGAGCTGAAGGCATTGAGCCGGAGGACTATATTCAATTTTTTAGTCTACGAACATGGGGCAAGATCGGTCCCAACAAGCAGTTAGTGACTGAACAGCTTTACATCCATGCAAAATGCATGGTGGTGGATGACCGAGCAGCTATCATAGGGTCTGCAAACATCAATGAGCGATCCATGCTGGGCTCACGCGACTCGGAATGCGCGGCGATTGTCAGGGACACGGACATGATCTGGTCTACAATGGATCAAAAACCGTACCTCGTCGGGCGATTCCCACATACCCTGCGGATGCGGCTGATGCGAGAGCACCTGGGTATCGACGTGGACGAGTTGCTAGAACGCGAACTGGCGACAGAAGCGGCATCACGTGGAGGCAGAGATAGCGAGGGCAGTGCATCGGAGGACAATGAAAGTGATCGAATCGAGACAGAATCTCTGGAGCGCGAAAAACAGGACGAGCGGGAGATGATTGAACGGCGACATCGGATTCAAGACGAATTCCTGACTCGCTCAGAAGACATGCACAGCTTTAACCACGATGTCGACTGGGAACAGGCCAATAATCCCAACCTAAAATCCAGCCGCAAACTGACGGCAGATCCGAGAGTTACGGAGAACACTGAGCACCGAAAGGATGTTAATGGGAACGGGGCTGATCAAATGAATACCAGCCTTGAAACAGGCGTTGGTTTTGGCCGCGATTCGGAGCTTGTTGCCAATGACACGGAGGTGCTTGTAAAAGCCATTGCCTCGGAGGGCAAGGGAACCCTGGCTAAGCCAAATAAGAGTCAGAAGACTGCCCCAACTCGGAAAAGAGACCGGGACCCATCTTTGCCACCACCACCTTCTAGACATGCTGAAAACAACAGCGATGGCTTGGAGAGTTTCCCGGCTCAGCTACCACAGCTGCCGCAGACAAATGACGGTGACATTACTGCTCCTGTATTGCCAACTCGCGAACCGACTGGCCCTTCTGAGTTCTCTCATCCTTTAGCAGCCGGGATCAAACAGCCATTTGTGGACGAACACTGCATGAGGGATCCAGTCAACGATGTGTTTTACTACGACGTCTGGCAGATGATTGCCGAGAACAACACAAAGATCTACCGCACGGTGTTCCGTTGCATGCCTGACAGCGAGGTGACATCGTGGAAAGAATACAAAGAGTACATGTCTTATGGTGAAAAGTTTGCAGAGGCACAAAGCAACAAGCCACCGCCAAAATCTCAGGGTAGCGCTCAGGATCCTGAAAAATCGTCTGGGGGGGAAGCGGATCTGGGCCAGCCGTGCAAACCAGAGACGGATGGAAGCTCAGAGCCTGGGACCGATGCACAGAAGCCAAGCAACGGGGTGTTAGAAACATCGACAGCAAACGATGAAAAGGCAGCATTGAAGGAATCGGACGACAAGGCTGCTGATACTGGATCTGAACCTGCTGCAACCACAGAACCCGAAAGCAGAGATCGTTCAGAGCCGCAAACTGTTGGGTATTCGGCCGCTCTCAACATGAATGTTTCGCAATCCTCTCAGCGCCGGCGCCGGCGAACGATGACCAGAGGCTCGCGAGGCGGGTTCCATCCATCGGACGGAGTTCTTGATTCGCGACACGCAGAGGAGCTTCTCGAAATGGTGCAAGGCCACTTGATTGGCTGGCCTTATGACTGGTGGGTTACTTTATATAAGAACACTTTCAAAAAGACTTGCTAATAAACGAAAACACAGGCTTGAAAAGGAAGAACAGGGAGGTAATTGGCTCTACACGCTTGATCAGATTTCGCCGATTGAAATCTAGTAAGTTTTACCGCGACTGAGGAAGAGGGTTCATATTAGCTGACATGATGACAGTAATTGATGCATACCAGTCGATTTTTTTTTTACGGCTGGCCTGAACATTGCTTTCTGGTTACTTTCTTTTCTTATCCCTTTTTTTTTGCACTGAAGAATTTTGTTGTCAAGAAATAGAGGCGTTTCCCTAAACCGCGTTGAGCGTGGCGAGCAACATATGGCGTATCAACATTAGCTAACTGCGTATTATATGAGCGTTTTAGATTATATTAATACAGTTGTTTACGAAGCCTTTTCCAGGAGGTGTGATGTTCGCTTAAAATCCGATTTCTTTGTTCACTTCCACGTGACTGGTTGATTGAGGCGGCTTCGCACCTCTTTGTTACAACAATTATATTGTGTGCATATTATGCAAGCCTGGCGGACTCGACCTATAAAAAATTGGTACGTAGTTCGCTTTTCTATCCGACATGACCAGTCCTCCTTTTCTGCGCACAGACTGCTGTATCATCACCAAAATTTCTACTTATTACTTCTTTCGTACTTAGTAAGTAGACAGACGTGTACGGATATGCTTCCCCGGCCACGCTAAGCCATGCCAAAGCTCCCCGACTGGACAGCACATCCGATCGAGCTGGCCAGGTCAATCTGCGCAACTGACACTGACACTGACAGAAATTGGGAAAATCAAAAAAAAGGCATTATTGAATTTGCCGGGAAAGGCCGATGTAACTAAAAAATTATGCATATGCAGACAGTGATCCTATCCCTGGTGACGAATAATAACCAACGAATAGCAAGGAGGGCATTTGGACGGATCACAAAGGGCTTGTCAGTTGTCACTCCTTTTTTTGGATGTCTCTGTAACGTTACGTATGCTATGCAGATCAGGTTGTTTCTGGCTGGTGTTCTTTTCACGTGGGTTTTCACTTTCTCTACAACATAGGAGCAACCGAGTCAAGTGCATAATTACGGAACAACATACTACTGCGTTCACAGTAAAGAGCCTTTGCTGAAGAGAAATTATTATCCAGTGTATTGTATATTACACTGTACACGTATTGGGCTGTCACGATTTCAAGCTTTGACCTCGCGGCGGGGCGACCCATTCCCTAATGCCCTCGCTCTGACTGGCCGAGCGTCCGACTGTCGACGTCAAACGGCTCAAACGGGTAAGACCCCCTATCCGACTGGGCGGTAATGCGCGTATGGCATGTACCGCCGTGTACGCGGAGCCCAGATCTCCAAAAATACGCGGTACGAAGAACAAGAACATGATACGGACCCGCCCGCCATTCGCTCTTTCCCCGAGTCTTCGCCAATTCCATCTCGCGAGTCTTGTCGCTTCTTCGCATTTTGCTTCCCCTGCGTTTTGTCATTTAATTACTTGTTCTATTTTTACCTTTACTTTTATTTTTATTCCTATTAGTAGTATAATTGGTCTTCCTTTCCCCCCCTTCTCTTCTCCACTCTGCTTGCATTTGCCACTGGGCCGGGCGCGTCAGGTTGGTCAAGGGTTTCTTGATACGTACTTGCTCCGTCTATTGTTTCCATCTGGCTCATTTCTCCATCGAGCCGGCTTTAACCCTCTTCGACAACAACCATCCTGATGAATGTCTTGCACAATAGCCTCTCGGCGAATTAGCAGGAAAATATCATTCTTCCTTGGACGTGTCCCGTTGTGCGTGGGCATCGATCTGCCAACCACCTTCTAAGCGGGGCTAGACCTCCTTGCCGATTATCTGGTGTATATAAACTAGTAATACACACCTCGGATTTTGGGGGATGGAAATGGGAGACTTTGATTTTGACCAGCAAGATTCGACCCAGCCTTACCCTGTGAATTCCACGACGGCTGCTGCTGCTGCTGCTGCCGCCGCCCCGGTATCGTCGTCGCTCCAGGCCAGCAGCCATGGCATCAATATTGGGTTCAACCCCGGTCAACCGCCTCAGGCAAATGACAGTATGAGCCAGCAAAACTACCCGTTGCTGGACCATGGCCCTGGTCGTCCCAGCGGCTCGATGGTTTTTGACGGCAACCCTGCTGCTGCTGGTTATCATTTTGGCCCATCGCCCACCAGCAACGACGGCAACGATGCACCATCTTCGGCAATGATGTTTGCGAATAATGCCAGTTCGCAGCTGCAGCACCCGCAGCAATCTGGCCACATGTATGACGGCGCAGCTGAGCGCTTTCAGCTTCAACAACATGGCTATGTGCCGTCTACATTCACGCCTGGTCTAGACCCAATGGCTACCTTTGGGAACTATGGCGCTCCTCAGAATTATCAGAACCCGCATATGGGCTTGCCTTTATCATACGGCGGCCCAGCCCCACCGCCACAGCATCCGATGAACATGATGTTCACGACTGCCACTTATGAGCCTACTCTGCAACCTTCCATGCAAGCCCCGATCGCTGCCGCGCCAAACCAGGAGAACTGGTCGGCCCTGTCATCAAACTTCAACTTGCCCCTGGCTGGCCAAAACCTGCAGGTAGAGGTCGGCCATCTTGCTGCTCCGAGCCAAAATATCACTCCTGATGTCCCCTCGGGCTCTTTTGTAACGTCGGAACTTCCTACTCGGCCGAACAACTCTCCTTCGACACAGAACCCATTTATTCCTTCTGGTAAATATAATCCCTATAGTACAATCTCTGTAATGCTGATGTGAAGTAGAAATTGCCGCATCGGCAGTTCCACGACCGGGTCGAGGCAAGGTCGCTTCTCAATACCTGAATGTCTACTCTAGCAGCGGCTTCGATATGTTTAGTATTCTGGTAAGTTTCCGCCATGTATGAGACTCGGAATTTCCGTTGATATGCCTTGTGCACAGGCCAGGATAGCAAGCAGGCCGAACCCGGAGATCGACATTGGCGCCGTTGACATGTCTTGTGCATTCGTTCTTTGCGACATCACGTCTCACGACGACCCGATTGTGTACGTATCAGATGCATTCGAAAGGCTGACAGGCTACACGAAGCACGAAATATTGGGCAGGAACTGTCGTTTCTTGCAAGCTCCTGATGGAAAAGTGGGCCCAGGTTTGAAACGAAAATACGTAGACGATGACACTGTTTACCGTCTCAGAGAGAAGATCCACAGCCGGTCCGAGGTCCAGGTCAGCATGATCAACTACAGGAAAGGAGGACAGCCGTTTATGAACCTGTTGACCATGATTCCCATTCGATGGGGCACGTCCGACTACCGATTCTACGTCGGCTTCCAGGTCGACCTGGTCGAGCAGCCTCAGGCGGTTACCAAACGGAATGCCGGTATGCCTTCACGTCACCCCCTTGAGTCGCACGCTGTATGTATCTAAGTATAATTTGAGGTAGATGGATCTTATACGATTAATTACCAACGGGACCAACTTGCTCGATACGTCCTGCACGCGCCTGATTCGCGAAAGTCCCAAAACAGTTTGTCCAAGAAAATCAGCCATAATGAAGTGACTTCCGTCTTGAAGTCTATTGGTGCAGGCACCAAAGACATATCAAGTCGATACCTCGATCGTGTGTTGCTTGAAAACGCTGATGATATCATTCACGTCTTGTCGTTGAAGGGCCTCTTCCTCTACCTGTCCCAGTCAAGTTGTCGGTTGCTAGAATACGAACCGCATGAGCTGGTAGGAACATCAATATCTTCTATCTGCCACCCCAGCGATATTGCCCCCATCACCCGTGCACTCAAGCAGACGGCGGTTGGAACGCCTGTGAGTGTGGTGTATCGCATTCGACGAAAGAATAGCGGTTATATGTGGTTTGAAAGCTATGGGTCACTGCATGTTGAGCCTGGAAAGGGACGCAAGTGTTTGATTCTTGTTGGCCGAGAGCGTCCTGTGTACACACTTGATCGGCCCAGTGTTCTTGAAGTCGGCGGCATCGGGGAGAGTGACTTGTGGACGAAGATGTCAATCTCGGGCATGTTCTTGTTCGTGTCATCCAATGCTCGTGTTCTTCTCGATAGAACCCCGGACGAAATGACCGGAAAAGGAATCCAGGACTTTATGCGAAACGAGTCGAGAGGCGAGTTGGGAAAGGCATTGGAAATTGCCCGCACAGGTCGCAAGGCAACATTCAAGCACGAGATTAGGCATAAACGTGGACATGTCTTACAGGCGCGGACTACTCTGTTTCCAGGCGACGCAACGCCTGGAACCAAACCGTCGTATCTTGTTGCTCAAACACGACTTGTCAAGTCTTCTCGCTCCAACTATCTCCCACAACGAAACCCGGCGTTGATTGCATCTTCTTCAGCCGAGTCAGCTGCCAACAGCTACGCCACGCCGCTATCTCCTGGCCCCAGCAACCAGACGAGCTTTGCCATACAAACGAAACCTGCGACTCGTCAGGTGCCTGGACAGATCGCAGAGCCCGCGTCAACGGAAGCGGGCTCTCACGGCTTGCCTTTGGGAAACCAAGATGAAGCGCTGGTATCGGATAACAACATGTTTGAAGAATTAAAGTCTGTTCGAAGCTCTAGTTGGCAGTTTGAACTGCGGCAGCTGGAGAGACATAATCGATTACTCGCGGAAGAACTGCAAGGGCTGATCAGTCGCCGGAAAAAGCGCAAGAGGAAGAAGGGCACGGGGCCAATGGAGAAAGCGTGCACTAATTGTGGCACTCGCAATACGCCAGAATGGAGGCGTGGGCCTAGCGGGAATCGCGATCTCTGCAACAGCTGTGGGCTGAGGTGGGCCAAACAGGTAAGTTTTTTTTTTTTTTTCGCTTGTGTTCTATTTTCACACTGACAACTCTCAGAATGGCCGTATATCTCCACGAAAGCCGCTTGAGAATGACAGAAACTCGAGCTCATCGTCGGCGAAACCGTCGCCAGTTAGCGTGACGGATGAACGGCCGGGTATCGAGCTCTCAAACAGCAGCGGTGACACTAAAGATTCTACAGGCTAGCCTTGGAAGCTCTTGCATAGAAGGATTAGCTACTGATATAATGATCGTGTATATACTAGTATATACGTCAGGTAATGGATACATTTGCAGAAGGAATCTGACTATTTGGATATATAATGGAGTAGATGGAGTGTAGCAGCATTGGATAGCTGTGATATATAACTAATTATTTTTCTCTCTCTCTCTCTCTCTGACTTTTTCTTTTCTTTCTGGCAATATGTGAATGTTTCAATAGTAGTAAACTCAGTCGACAATAATGGAATTAATCAGCGGCAGTTATCTTCACACTAGCCATCTCCGGCCTAGCCCAGGCACACAAGTGGGGCACAGGGCGCTAGTTCGCGGTCTAAAAAGGGGCCGGGAGTTGTGACAGCCCAAGCTTCTTCCTTCGGAAACTTTGTTCTTTTCATTTGGTCACGTTGATTGTTACGTATCAGCATTGAAGAAAAAGAAAGTACTGTGCCATTGTCTACGGGCTCGTGCAGCTTCTAGTCTCTCGTTAATCAGTGATACTGCGCCTGACCTTTACCGCGTTCTACACATTTTTTTTTGTTTTTGTTTTGGGTTTTTTCTTCTTTTCATACGCTCCTTGACAGTCGCTTTTTGTCTCTTTTCACCGCTACACGAACTCTACAACTGCTCGTTCTCAAAATTCTTGACAATTGACTACGTACCTCGTACATTACGAACGCAGATTGATTGCACTTGCGCAGGCATTGCAGGCCGCATAACTCGCAGCTGTCTATCTTTCGCGCAATTGACGCGGGGCCATCACAATGGCAGATAAAATTTCAATAACAATATGCGGGGATGGAGGATGCGGTGAGCTCTTTTCTATGCGTGTGTTAAAGTTTATCTCTGGACTGACCGAGTCGAATGACGGTGTAGGAAAATCATCAATTACCTTGCGTCTTGTACGCAGCCAATGGATCCATGAGTACGTTTGAGCCAGATACATACATATAACCTAATCAGCGCATGCTAATGCCAGTCAGATATGATCCGACCATCGGTATGACTGACCCGACCCAATGAAATACCCCCCTCGCTAACGAATATATCGTTTCAAAAGAGGACTCGTACTCGGTCACCCGCAAAATCGACGGCAGCGACTACTTCCTCTCCATCACCGACACCGCCGGCCAAGAAGAATACCGCGGGATCTGGGCCTCGTCGAACCTGAAATCGGACGCGTTTCTGTTGGTGTACGACATCACCAACCAGCCGAGTCTGGAAGCGCTTGATTATTTCATGGACATGATCGATATTGAGACTGAGCAGCGCTTTGAGGACACGCAGCGGCAGCTGGAGGAGATTCGCCATGATAATAAATATAATCAGATCAATAATAAAAATAATGTGCAGGTAGGCATGCCGCCGCCGGTCAAGATTATTGCGGGGAACAAATGCGATCTCAAAGACAGCCGCGTCGTGTCGGCTCGCGACGGCCTGGAGTATGCGCGGAAGCATGGCTGTGGGTTCATGGAAACGAGTGCTCGCGAGATGGTCAATATCGAAGAGACTTTTGCGCGTATGTGTGAGCCCGAAGGAAAAAATAGAGAGAGAGGGAGACTGACCTGTGACTAGTTATTGTTCGTCGAGTAGTCGAGGCCCGTCGACAGCATTACCTCGCTCAGAACCAGCCTCCTCCCCGTATGGGCTCGTCTACAGCTCGCACCCCGGCCCTGTCAGTGGGTGACAAAAAACTCAGCGACAGCAGTGCTCGCCAGAGCAGCAAGAGCTCGCGGTGGAAGTTCCTGAAGCTGAATAGAACGGCCACGACGAAGACCAACACCAACACCATCCCAGAGACAGACGAAGACGAGAAGGTTGACTCCAAATTGCCATCATCATCAAAAAACAAATCCCGGTGGAGGCGCGTTTTGTGGTGCCTGTGATTTCCTTCTTTTTGCCATTTCTTTGAATATCTTGTGCTGTTAACTCCAATACCCCTATCGTTAGTTTTCTTTCTGTCTGGCTATAAGACTATATATAATCTATGATCCATACTAGATAAATGTGATGTATCCTGTAAGTATTCATTAGTGATTGGCCCCTCGCGTCGGCCAGGCCAACGGCGCGGGTGGGCCCTCCTGCCGTGTGGAGAAAACAAACAAGACGCCTCAACCTGAACCAGACCTGACGACGAACAAATCGCAAATTCTGGCCAGCACGCTTCACGACATGACAGTCGGTTTTACGACACGGATTGAGTGACAGTCGCTCTCTCACTGCACACGAGAACAACAGCAAAAAACCGCAGACGCGGTCGAGTCGGCACCATGGAAGAGGACGATCACCACTACGACGAGCATCACGAACATCACGACCACCAGGCGACCGAGCCAACGGAGCACGAAACACACAACAAAGACCATAACAAAGACAGCTACAACGAAAACAACCACGCCGACGCGAGTATATCAACCCATGAACCGCCCGACGAGGAATCCGCAATCTCTCTTCCTCCCCCCTTGCCCGAGTACGACGACAGCGCGCTCAACGCCGACAACAGCCTCTCGCTGCACCACGCCTCGAGCGACCCGGACTATGCGCATCGCCGCGACAACCAGACCATTCTCGACGAGAAGGAGATGCAGCAAAAGCTAATGGATATTGAGTCTAGCTTTCTGCCGGAGCCATCGACCATCGGCGTTGCTCCGCCAAACGCCAATGTTGCTGGCGCCGACGATACATATCTTGTCGGCATTGGGGAGGCGCAACATCCAGCGGAGGAAGGTTCTTTTTCTTTTAATGATACTGATGCTGAGATTGTGGGGTATGGGGAAAGCTCGATTGGAGATTTACAGGGACATGCAGAAGGTGAAGAGGAAGAGGAGTTTAATGATCTTGATGCCACGCCAGGCCCTCGTAATCGCCAGCGAAATGCTTCAGACAACACATCGGCGCTGGAAACGCTGACTTCGTCACCGACTACCGCCGCCGCCGAGCGAACCGTCTCGCGCGTGCTGTCGGCTGCGTCGAAGAATATTATGCTTAACAGCAGCAGTCATTCGCGTGACGGCCTACCGAGTCTGACGCCCAAAAAGAGCAGACGCAATCTATCGCCAACCCCGTCTGAATCGAGACGATCGCGCGACCCTTTTATTGAAAATGAAGACGACAGCAAGCTTTCGCGAACCCCATCCGAGCGAAGGCGATCTCGCCCGCGGTATCTGACAAGCCGCCAGTCGTCGCATCGCTTTTCCATGTCATCTGTCAACAGTGCGAATACAGATACTACTACCAGCGAGGCGACTCTGGGTGTTGATTTTGCTTTGCAGTCCGGCGGAGCAATCTCGAATAGCGCCAAACAGAGTCGTAAAGATCTCTCGCGGTCTATTAGTTTAGGGAGTATGGCGTCAGGAGTGTCTGGACTGAGCGAGGAGAACGTGTTTGACAAGCGGGTTACGAGCGGCGCGACTGATGGCGGATTGCATACATTGGACGAGGAGGACTCTGGGTCTGTGCCTGCTACCCATGATGTTGAAGACAACCTTCCCATGACCCCAAAGGCCGCGCCGAGAGAGGTGCCTTTGCCGACGGACACTGCCATTGCAGCCCGTGTCGAGGACATCCAGGTTCCTGGAAC
This sequence comes from Talaromyces wortmannii, assembly GCA_001939245.1. NCBI lineage: Eukaryota > Fungi > Ascomycota > Eurotiomycetes > Eurotiales > Trichocomaceae > Talaromyces > Talaromyces wortmannii. The sequence goes on from MJVA01000328.1 coordinate 101,150, forward strand.
CTTTGCGCGCCAGTTTCATGAGAAATTCTCCACCAGCACGTCCCCTGAGAAACGGGCTGGCGCGCCAACTCCTGCGTTTGGCCGAAGTGGCCGGAGCTTGACTCTGAAGGAGCAGAGCAGTACAATCGATCGTCTGTCGAAGGAGAACTTTGACCTGAAAATGAGAATTCATTTCCTGAACGAGGCGTTGAATAAACGCTCGGAAGAGGGTATCAAGGAGATGATATCGGAAAACGTCGAGCTCAAATCTGACAAGCTAAAGCTCCAAAAGGACAATCAAGGAATGAAGCGTACCATTCGAGATTTGGAAAAGCGACTCAAAGACCGGCAAGCCGGAAAAGACTCGGCCAACCAAGACGGCGAGACTGATGACGAGGCGGCAACAGAAGAAGAAATTGTATTCTTGAGAGAGAGGATTGAGACGTACGAAGTTGAAATGGAGCGGCTGCGCTCTGAGGTTTTTGTGGGCGAAAATGAGAAGCGCAGGCTGGCTGAGATTGTCAGGTCTATGGGAGATTCCCGTCCGGCTGGATCGGAAACTGGGGCACGAGAAGAGAGGGTGAGTTGTATAAAACTTTTTTTAGGGGTTGGACTAATCTTGCACAGGATATGTGGAAAGACATGCTTGATGCCGAGACGGCAGCGCGCGAGCAAGCCGATGAGGAAAACAGGCGGCTTCGTGACGAGATTCTACGCATGAAGGCAGAAGCCAGTTTTGGCTCGGAAGCCGGGCGATATGGACGGTCTGGGCGAAAGGGATCCTTTATATCACATTCATCTGCTTCCGAGAGAGATCACGACCGCCGATTGACAGTTCCCAGCTCTGCTAGTAGCACGCTAGTAGAAATCGAGCTGTTGAAACAGGAAAACGCCGAACTGCGCAGAGAAGTCAGCGCTCAAACGTCGATGCTTACGTCTCGCAATAGGGAAAAGGATCGACTGTACCAAGAAATCGAAGATCTCAAACTCCAACGCCGCGATGGAGCCAGGTCGATTACGGGCGACAGCATTTTTGAGCGCTCGGCATCACGGGCAAATGCCCGCTCTCCCTCTCGTGCCAGCAACGGAACAAGGACTTCTGCTAGCGATACAGAACGGGAAAACTTGGAAATACGCAACGGCGAGCTCCGAGACCAGGTATCTACGCTGAAGCTAGAGAATCAGGGGCTACGGGGCCAGCTTGACGAATACACAACCGAGCTTGAGACGTTGGACAAGGCTTATCAAGCAGACGTCGACCAGGCCGAAGAGGAAATACAGAATCTGCAGCAGGAGCGCGACCAAGCATATCGAATTGCGGAAGAGCGTGAAGCAGCCTTGCAAGATCTGAAGCATGAGGCTCAAGAGGAGATTGATGCTCTCGGGGACGAACTCGACCAAAAAATTGATGAATGCCAACGACTCGAAGTGGATCTTCGAACCCAAGAAGACAGCCTCAAGACCCTACAAGCTGAGATGCGTTCTGCAAGCGAGGGCATACTGCGACTCGAGGAAGACGCACAGAACAATCTTCGCAAATACAAGACCGTGCAGCAAGAGTTGGAGGATTCCAACAGGGAGATTGATTCTCTGGAGAAGAGTCTCTTTGAGGCAAACGCCAAAGTGCAACGACTCACCGTTCAGCTCGAATCGAGCCAGAATGAAATTTCTTTCTTGCGCGAGGAGCAAGACGGCGACAAGATCCGCATCAGCGACCTTGATTCTGAACTAAAGACCTGCCAGATTAACCTGCAGGCCGAGCGCGAAAAGACCAAGGAACTAGAATCTCGACTCGCTGAGGAACGGCACCAGCGCGAGATGGTGGCCAGCAAAGAAAAGCAAGAGGTGCAACGAATCATGAACGACCTGAACCGCGAGTCTTCGACGGCCAAGGAGGAGGTGCGCAAGTTGAAAAAGACGCTGTCTGCGCGGGAGATAGAGGCGTCGACTTGGAAAGAACGTCTCATGGAGCTTGAGAACGGGCTGCGTGAGGCTCTTGGTGATTTGAACGGCACGCGGTCTAGCCTTTTGAACTCGATTATCAAACTGCAGAAAGAGCTGGAGTCGACTGCGCTGGAGCTCGAAAGCACGCGAACAAAGCTTGACGAAAAGGAGTCGATCTTACAAAACCGGGACTCGTTGCTGGAAAGCCATGGTCTTGAATCTCGCAAGCTGGCTGATCTGTTAGAACGAGAAAGACAAGCTCGCCGGGCCGACAAGCACTCGTTTGACCAGGCTTTGAAGTCTCAGCATCAAGCATCAAGGACAATAATACAAAACAACTCCCGCATTACCGATTTGGAAAATTCAAGAGGCCAGGATCGGAAACGCTTTGCTTCGCTTGAGCAGCAGCTCAAAGACCAGCTAAACGAACGCAACACGCTGTACTTGAGCTTGTGGAAGCGGCTGTCAGGGATGTGCGGTCCTGACTGGGCACACTCGAACAGCCTGATCAACGGGAACCTACCGAGTGTAGAGGTGATTGGAAACATTCTCTTCTGGCCAGGGTTTAGCCGCAACCTGCTCCTTGCGCTCAAGACTGTCGAGGGAATGCTCTCGGGCTTCAAGAACCGTATCAGAGCGGTGGAACGCGACTTGACCAAAGAATATCAGTCCCTCGAGCACAACTTAGGGCTGCGTATTAAGAAGCTTGACCGAGTCGAGGAAGCCGTGCGCAACATCCGCGCCCAACAACGCGCCTCGACCACGTCGCCAGAGGTCTCCAAGTTGCGGACGGAGAACCGGCTGCTGAAAGCAGAGCTCAACCTGATGCAGCAGCCTCACTCGAGAAACCGGCATTCTGGGTCTGCCGGTGCTGCAGTCATTGCAGCCAACGTTGCTACTACAGACCACGAGCTCGACCGTTCGTCACCTGTCAACCGGTCATCATCTGCTGCGCAATCAAATAGCAAGGGACTAGTGACTCGCAATGCCCCTGGCATCCCGCAATCATCCACCGCGCTGGCAGCAACAACACAATCCCAACGCAGCACCGCGCTCAGCGACGCCGAGCAAGACCTGCGCTGGGTCGAGCGTCTCCGCGAACTCGAGCGCCGCCTAAAAGCAGAACGAGAAGCACGCATGGTCGACCGCAACGGAGCGCGCAAAAGACTCGAAGAGCGCGTTGCCGAGAACATGGAGCTGCGCGCTGAACTCGAGCGAGAGCGCATGCGTCGCGGCCAGCGGGCTTTGGAAGGTGGCTCTCACAACCACAGCAGCCACAGCCATCACAGCCATCACAGTTACAGACGAGCTGTAGAGTCAGGGCCGAATTCCGGTGACGATGTGCAGCGCAGCAGTGACGGGGACACGGATGCGCATAGTTCGTATGGCGAGGGGATTACAGTGGATATCGAGATGTAGTGTTAGTTGTCTTTGGTTATTGATGCTTGATACCCTGTTTGCTTCGTTTTCAACCTCTTGCATGATGAATCAACTGATGAGACGATGGGTTGGTATATAGAGGCGTTGTTTGGTTAGTGTTGCATTTTTTCGGGCCACGAATATTGATATTATGGATGCATCTTTACTTCATGTTCAATATGTATTATTGGAATAACATTATTTGGGTTGTATATCATGGTTATAAAGTAAAATTGAACCCAACAGTGCAGGCATTGTCTGTCCCTCCACACAGACCAGAACAGAATACTCCCCCAATAATAATGTTGGAGACCCACCGCTCCTATTCTCCTGAGGGAACAATGCGGCGTCAGAGATATTCAGTGACGGAAGAAAATGGAAAAAAAAAATCTCAATGTGAATAGGGAAAGTGCCTTGGGCTATTCACGATATGAGGCTAGACTTCACCGGCAGTGCCATACCACGACCAATAGCCAAGTCTCGCTCAACAAGTGCCCCTTCCTCAACAGACATGTCGTGTGACTGGGTAGAAACAATGAAACTGCAAGTTCTTTCAAAGCTCATTACATTACCTCTTGACACCCAGACGCAGACTCTCAGCATGTTATCTGCTGTACCAAAATGCCGTCAGCTGTTTGGTCAGTGCTTGTTATCCAACACACACAGACACGATATCTCGAACCAAAACACCAGTCTTCCCTCCATGGGAATAAGCCCAGCATCGCAAACGTCTGTCAGTGAACAGATACTACCGGCATTCAACGGTAAAGCCGGCGATAACGCCAGGCGTGAATGCCTGGGGACAAAACGACGTATGTCATTCCAACAATAAAAGTAATAGAACAATTTGTATTAACTATGACCTACAGATAGACGTCTTTCTAAATTCGGCGGCGCAGAGTCCAACACAGTTTGGAGGAAACAACGCAGACGCCACGGAACTATCAACAATCCTGAGAGAGATACAGGATTTGAGGTAATAAAACAATCTTGTGCTTATACCTAGATGCTTGATTAAAGAGGCTCATTCGTGTTATAGCCGCCCAAATGGGCTCAGGTATCATAACCAAGGCTTGCAGCCCAACCAAAGCATCGCCCGTACTATCAACCCTACGTGGAACCCACGGCCCGGGATTCAAACACATATCTCAAAATTTTGGGTGGTAAAGTACGTCCACTGGGGTATCCAGTATTAGAGCCCGTCGGACCTACTGGGTCTATTTCTATCACGACTCGGGGCAACCACCCGGATTTTTTTTTCTCCCCATGGCGGCATTGTCTGGTCGTTGGGTCTACGAATTAACAGGTTTCCACGCAAACGTATACAATTGCATGTGGAAACAGGAGACCAAGGAATCGGCGGGCTTTTTTCTGGGAGCGTCACCTCGTGGGCTACAGCGGAACATGGCGTACAGTTATCCAGAAGGCGAGGTTCGGGCTACCTCTTGTCCTACGAGGCTGGTCGTTTGCAAGAACACAGAACACCAGTGAAAGAACAGAAGGATGATAACCGCTGGCATAGTCACCGATATGGCAGCTCCAGTCCGCCATGGCAGAATCGCGGCTCCACAAGCGGGAACGTTAGCGTTCACAAGGTCTGGGTGGAACAAACACGGACATCTGGTGGATGAACTGGTGAACGCCAATGGCAATCATGTCAAACCAAATCTGCATCTTAGAACCTCTGATATATCATCCGCGAAGAGAGCAATTCTGGCTGAATACTCTTATATTCTCGCTGAAATGACCCAAAGACCGAAAAGACAACGCGACTTGTTAAAGGAAACGCTTTGGCCAAAGCCTTTATCAAAGATTGGCAGCCTTTTGTCGAACTGAGCAAGACAAAAATCACAACACCTGCGACACCAGCCCCTGGAAGTACAACAAAGATCTGCCCGAGGCTTATGAGGTGAGGCGCAGATGATGATTTTTCACATTACTAGCCAACAGCTCCTGGTAGAGAGATGGAAGATGAGCCACCAGGGCCCGGACAGCCTGCTTCCAATTCATAACCAAGCATAATACGACAGCTACCAGACATCGCTATAGGTAGTGCTTATGTTGATGCCGACTGTGTGTTTTACATGGTAGAAGCACGACTCTCTCAGCAGTCGTTATTCTCCGAATTTTCTGGACTAGCTTTCAAAGACGCGTTTTTGTTTTCCTTTGTATTTAGCCCAGGGAGTAAGGAGGTCATTCGGGAGTACGAATTGTGGGATAATAAGGACTGACTGAACAGCCAAGGGCCTTTTTGGTACAGCAGCTAACATGCTGAGAAGAATAAAGACCAACCATTTTCAGCACAAGCTTTTATAACAGTAAACAATAGTAAAAGTCAGGCCTCCTGAGATATGAAACCAGGTGTTTAAGAATCTACAATAATCTCTCATCTCATAGACTCGTACAGTTAGATTGCCTGAAAAAGAGTGACGCCAAAGAATGAAGCGATCAGCTATCAGTTATTTGTTTATTTCTATTTTTTTGTCCCGTCAATTGCTCATCGCGCTATTGTCACATAAAGTTTACAAGTTCAAGATTGTGTCACCGCACCGAAACCTTGAGCGAAAAGTCCACAATCGGCGTGCCCTGATGAATCGAGCTCGTCGACAGAATATCCACATCCTCACAGACATGCGCCGCAGCATTATGCTCTGTCAGTCCGCCACTCACCTCGATCAGAAAAGTGCCGCGCGGCTTGCCCTTGGCCGCCCACTCGGTCTTGAGCTGTTTGGCAGCGACACCTACTTGGTCCGCCGAAAAATTGTCGAGCATGATGACATCGGCGCCCGCGCCAATGGCGGCATTGGCTTCCTCGATACTGCGCACTTCGACCTCGACTTTTGTCGCGAATCCGCCGGCGGCTTTGGCGGCGTGCACGGCGAGCGGGATTGCTGCTGCGATGGACTCGGGGCTGGTTTTGTTTCCAGCGGCCGCCTTGTTGTTGGCACAGGCCCAGACGTGGTTGTCCTTGAGCATGGTCATGGAGCTGAGATCGTGCCGGTGCGGGTCTGCGCCGCCCACCAGGATGCCGTATTTCTCGACGATGCGGAAGCCTGGAGTTGTTTTGCGGGTGCCGGCCAGCGTGCCGTTCCAGCCATGTGCGCGCAGGGCCTGGACGAGGGCGTTGGTCCTGGGGAAGTTAGTTTAAAATATCTTTTGAGAGGCAAAGGAAGGATGACGCACTTGGAGGCAATGCCCGAGCAGCGAGCGAGAATGTTGAGCGCAACCCTCTCACCGAGCAGGATCTTGCGGATTGGGCCTCGCACTGTAGCGCATTTGGTGATGGGCTCGATGGTTTGGCCTTCTTGGACGTGCCATTGCACCCTGAATTCAAGAGTGAGCTCTAGTTACAACTTCCATAACAGGTTAACTCACGTGCATCCCAATTGGGAAAAGACCTCGTTGAAAAACGGGACACCGGCAACAACACCCTAAGCTTATTATCAGATCATCCAGGAACATTGTCTGAAACAAAAAAAGAAAAAAACAAAAAAACAAACCTTGCTCTTCCCCAGCAAATTAGCCTCTCCCTCCGACTCGCCAACAACAAACCCACCGTAGTCAAAGCTGGGGCAATCCTCCTCGAGCCAATCTGCGATGAAACGCTTGTAGTTGAGGGGCAGCAGATGCGCCAGATCGCCGTGTGACGAAGCCATTTTTTCCAGTCTCAACGAATCGGAAATAAAATTGCTCTTTCTTGCGTTGTTTAGTTTCGGGGTGTTTTTCTCGAATGGGTATTAGTGGCAGCTCGAGGATGCTGGCAGCCTGAATGCATGCACGCGGAAGGTTTCTTTTTTGTGCACGAGAACGAGAGGATAAAACGGATTCTAGAACAGCACAGACCGTATCTGGCTGGCACGGAAATGTGTCACAGCCTGTCACTTTCTGCGTGGTTTGTAGTTCGTAGTCGTAGTCGGAGTACGTATCAATCGATGTTGTCGATGCGGGGTGGAGAAGGAAGAACAAGCTCGGCAGCCGCGTGCCGACTCGGGGCACGGCGCTCGGATGCCGGCCTGAGGCATTATTTTTTATATGCACTACGTACGTACAATCGGAATAAATCGCGGCATTTTCAGATATGCAATATGCAATATGCAATGAATTACTGTCTATCGTGTAGGACCCTTTCTTGGACTCTAGAGCAGTAGCATCCAAAGAGTTTCATCAAATTCAAATTCAATCACCCAGACAAAGCTAATTTCCACTTCTGTTCGCATCCCTGCACGTGCAACAATTAATAATCGTCAGGATCAATCGATTACTCATTCCCTTAGTGCCGCGCTGCTTTAACGGACGAATCGCTGGTGTGGGGGTTACAATACCATACAACTAGCGTATCCCCCGAAGCTCGGGGTCCATCAAAGAAACTCACCTGTAACTACTGTAACTTTACGAACGAAACAAAACAGGCCCAAATAGGCAATACGCGACGAGTTTTTTGTGCACCCACGGTTTTGGCACTCGACCGCGTGCGGCTGGGCGCAGCCAAAAAAAAAAAGGAATCAAAGTTTATTTTTTTTTTTGTTCCAGCCTCTTATCAATTACAGTTAGTTCTGCGAATTTGGAATCTTGGGACTAGTGGACGTAAATTGTCGTAAACTAGTACGTGCAGGGTTTGAAGAAGGGGATTTATATGGACACCACCCTTTTCACTGCGCACACCACCCTCTTACTTAAACTGTGGTAGCGCCGAAATCAAATTTCCTAATAAATTACTAGTATTATTTTTGATCCTCCATTTCCAGCTCTAAAATCCTGAAATCCTCACTTTAACGTCAATTTTGTTTATTTCAAGGAACCCTAACTCTTCTCTAACCCGAACTCACTAACTCCTAACCCTAACAAATGCCCATTTAGGGTGAGGGGGTCAGTGGGTTCGGGTTCGGGTTCGGGTTGGGGGTTGGGGGTTAGGGGTTAGGGTGATTAGGGTTGGGGAAAAGCTAGGGTTCCTTAGAATGATCTTTGAGTGTTTTTGCACTGGGGATAAACGATCAAACCACTAAGAATTTGAGGAAATGTGATTTCGGGTCTACAACGAATCTGGTTAGAGGGTGGTGTCCGTATAAATCGCCTTGTGGAAACTACAAAGGCCCAGTTCGGCCGTTGGGCCGTCAACGGCCGATCGTATATCCTTTCGCTGCTCTGAGAGTAAGAATTGTAGAATCAATTCTGCCAAGTACAGCCAAGAGCACACAAGAAACAAACCAGCAACCCAAGAAAACCGCAGCCCGATGACCTGCACACGACAACCCCCCCAAAAGTAAGTCATAAAAGTAAGTCATGCCAAGTTCAATATTTTAACAACAACAACCACGTTGCGCAGCTTGCTAGCCCTGTTCGGCTTTAGCTCGGCTGATCGGCTCAATCCCCGGGGACTACTTGGTACTACGGTACGTACTTGTCCGCACGGCCAACGGACTAATTTATGTATGCTTTCGACCTTCAATGAATAACCCCAGATCGACAAGAGTCCCTGAGCGCGTCTGACGCGGCAGGGGCGCAGCATCTGCTGGCCGAGAGTCGCAGTGGCTGGTGGTACGACCGTATCAGTAGTGTATGCCCCAAAAAGAGTATGCTCCTCGGGCTAATCACGGCGTGGATAACTTAATCGATCGACTCATGAATTATGCTGCCTGGCCCCAAAGCCCCTTGCCCTGGCCAACAGCGATCGAATCCGCGTGGCTTGGCTGGGGAAATACAATACGGAGCTCAGACGTATTATTTAATGTTCAATATTATGTCAGTGGCCCCTGACTAGCCATGATTACGAAAATTGCCTAGGTGAGTATAGAGTGCGACTGCCAATCATCATAAATGAAATACATTGGCAGTACGTACAAAAGAGCTCTGCACACCATAATTCACTCAATCCACTACGACAGTAGTAGAAGTATCCTCCGTAAAGTAGAGCACGGCCCGACGGAGATCGGACGTTGGAAATGCCGCAACCCGTGCGGATCGGTTGTTGCGGCGCGGTGCCGCTTTTCCCGATTCATCTTGTTGCTAATTACTGCTTATACAGCTTGTGCCGCATGGCATAAATGGATTTCTTGTTTAAATGGCCAAAACACTAGTGTTTCGTATTTAGTGTTTACGTCTGTTTTTACTACGCTTGGTCATGTATCATTTCGTAGTACATAGCGTCATAGTGTTCTTGGAAATCAATCACTCCAGGCCTTGTAGACAATCTTGGACCCATAAACCTGGCCCTTCTTGAGCACAGTCATGTGCCGCCACGCAGGCACATTGGCCGCGTTGACATAGCGGCTCGGCTCAACACAGAAACCCGCGTATTTCTCTCTTGCCGGCATGCCATTCACCGGTGGCACGTCGACGCCATTGCCCGTGTAGAACTGGAAAGCCGGCTCGGTGCTGTACACCTCCAGATGCAGCTTGCTGTCCGCGTGGCTAAACGTGCCGAGCAGCTTGACGGGCTGCGCGCGCGTGTCGAGACCGACCTTGGATGCGTCGCTTTCCACGAGGAAACAGTCGTCGATTTCGTTCTCCGGCACTCCCAGCGTGAACGGCTCGGCGACTTTGACTTTGGTGAAGCGGTCCACGTGGCCGTAGGGAATGCTGGTCTCGTCTAGGGGCAGGCACACGTCGGTGGTGAGCTGCGCGGTGGTGCCTTTGATCGTGGGGGCACCGGAGATGTTGAAGTACCTATTATTATTATTAACATCTCAGCGAGATATGCAGGGAAAGAAAAAAAACATACGAGTGATTGGTGATATTGACCGCCGTCTCCTCAACCTCATCGCCCACCAACTCGGCCTCGTACTCGGTCTCCAACACCGTCTTGCCATCCTCTTTGCTCGCCGTATACCACACACGCACCTCGACCGTGCCCGGGTAGTTTTCCTCGCCGTGCTTGCTCACATACGTAAACAGGACGCCTTCCTTGCCACCGCGATTCACGGCCTTGGGCCCGTCAAAGATGCGTTTCCCCCAGCCTAGGTTCCCGCCATGCAGCGAATTGGGCGCATCGTTGAGGGCGAGGCTGTACGTCTGGCCATTGACGTTCTCGAGCACACCGTTTTTGAGCCGGTTGGCCACGCGGCCAATGGTCGCGCCGAAAAAGGGCGTGTTGTGGTGCACGTAGTCTTCCTGAGTGCGGAAGCCCTGCACGATGTTGGTGCCGCCGACGTTGAATTCTTGGATGATGGCTCCGAGTTGGAGGAAGGTGAAGGCCGAGTCGGCCATTTTCTTCTTCTTTTGTTTCTGCTTGTCTAGCTGTCTAGTTGTCAGGTTTCTGAGACGTGTTGTTCAATGTGTGAGACAATTGAGGGGTATGACGTCGGTTACTACTACCCCGCGCATTCGCTCAACCAGCGCAACGGCAGAGATTACAAGTAATAATTAATATATAGACTGAAATTCGCAATTAGCATAATAGGCAATATCCTACAACCAGACAGCCGCATACGGACACCAGAAGATAGGTTATTAGCCTATTAGGCTAAACTCCAATGTGGCTTGCATAGTTGACCGTTGTCCAGCCGTCACGTGCCCCCGCATTTGCTGTGCCACCATCTGATAATATTCTGTCCATCAGCAATGCTATTAATAAATACATGTTGGGTTCTGATTTATGATGTCAGTTAAACCGTAATCCACCTGCAGAAAGTGGCTGGGCAGAATAATACGGCATCAAAACACAGACATGCATACTCTGTAATGCATACATGAATACATGTACAGAGTACACACGATACACACACATGCTGACATGAAACTCTGCCACGCAGCCGCAGCAGCATGAATTTCAGTCTGGAACAAAGTTTAATCTTGCCAATCCCACACCTCATCCGGTCATACCCCTTTAAAAGTTAAAAACTACACAACAATCCACACAGAGTATAGAGTACAGAAACAAAAGCATCGATGTAAATGGCCGGAGCTATTATCTCCGGGCGGATCAGCCACGTTCCGACAGCCGACCTACCACAAACACAAATTTACGAGTGCGTGTCCATGACCACAATACTTGGCAAGTCACAATGATCGACATGCAGCTTCAGGAAATCATTACAAGTCTGTCCTACATGGCCAAGCTAGCTAAAGCCGGGCCTAATTCAATCCCCATTTCGCCGGCCAAGCCTTTTCCTGCATGAATCTAGATGACTGGTCTATTTAGGATTTCCATGGTCATTCAGACATTCACAGCCCTGCTATGGAGTAACAGGCAGAAATATTATTATTATTACTCTGTTAATGCCAATGTCCAGCTAGGCGCAGTTATTGTCCCAAAGCGGCAATTTGTACGAATACGCGCGTGCCCTAAGTGGTTAATTTGCGCCGGAGCCAATCTCGACTGCCTGCCCAGCACTGCCATGATTCAGGTCGAAGTCATGGTTGGATTTGTGTTAGAAAATAAACGATGGAACAGGGGAGAATCAGAATTACAAAACTGACTCGAATAATGTGACCATTAATTACCTAGTTGCAACTATAAAACTATAAAACCATGAATAATCAGTATGGGGAATCCTTCGTTTTATTATTAATCGATTAAAAATAACCCCCAACCCTTCTAGAAGGAGCGCACAGATGTTTAATTAAGGGAAAAAAAAATTAATTCCTGCCTTGAAGGATCCTACTCGTACCCCGTATACACCGTACAGTACGGATCACGTAACTAACTAACAGCACCGCACCCTTGCGTAAATTTTCAAGATCAACGGTCCTGTCACATTCACTGCAAGCCAAGTCCGCGGGGCTTGGCGCGGCCACGGCCACGGACTTTGCATGGAATAAGGAACTGGACAAGTTTAGTCCGCACCTCGGATCCTCTAACCATGCTGGGCATTAATTAGTTACCGTCATTCTCGATCATTGTGAATCTAAATCCGTCCACACAGCGCACGGCTAAAACGGATATAATACTTGCGCTCGCTCGCGCTTCGGGCTTCGAATCGGCATCGGCCACTTTCATAGATCGCTTTTAGTCAGTCGCTAGTTGTGCTGGGCTAGTGGGCTGGGCTAGTGGGCTGAGGGCCCTAGTTCTTTTGCTAGCTCGACTTGGTAATACTAGCAAACGCAGACATGGGTTTCATTATTCATGAATGATTAATTATTAATTTATTTTGTGGGTTATGATCTAGGCGCGGCCAATTGATACGCGATTAGTACGCAGCTGCGCGATTTTGGCGGTTGTGTCAGTCGGAAATCCTCCCCGCGATCAGGGTTTGTTTATCCATGGTTTGATCTACGTGTTTACTGTATGCGAAATCAAAATGTGCAGAAGAGCGGCGCTCTATTATAATAGTAATAGTAATAGTAATATCGGTATACACATCATTCGTAACCCCAACGCCTTGCGCCAAACAAACCCAAACCAAACCAACCACTGTACAAATCCAAAAACAACCACACCAGCCCAATACCGGTAATGTACACACGCATTACGTCGTTATGCAGCAAAAGAATTTCATAAAGAGGGGATTTCCGTATTCGGGTTGAAATACTGATTGAAATCGTCATTCGGATCAAACAGCATGCTCGGCGGCAGACAGTTTATCGACATTTGGCGGCCGCCGTACATGGGCGACGCGCCCGCCTGCATTTGGTCCTCGAATAACGTGTACTGGTTGGCGAGCATGTCCATGTCGTCGAATGAGTTGAGCTCGCTGCCGGCCCAGCTTCCTTGTTGTTGGTGTTGGTGTTGGTGTTGGTGCTGCTGCTGAAGGGCCATGGGGTTGACGCCGGGCATGGTAAAGTTGGGGGTTGCGAGCGTGGGCATCACAGGTGTTGGCGCTGGTTCGGCCTTGATAGACAATTGCTGAGCGCGCGACGAAGGGCTGTAACTGGGGGGAGTCGGGGGCATCTGGTGGCGCGAAAAGGCGCCTGCAAAGCGCGAGGAGCCCCTGCTCTTCACATCGTCGGGCGAATGGGCGACATCCGAGCTGCCGTCGGACGATTCCTGGCGCTGCATAAAGCCCGCGTTGTTCTGGCGCCACAGGTCCTGTTGCATGGCATCCGGGTTTTCTTCAAAGTGCTCGCCCTTGGTGTGGTCGAGCGCGCCGAGGCGAGTGAGCAGGTCGTGCGTGAGCGGCTGGCCGTTGGGCTCCAGCTTTAGGGCTGTGCCCGTCCAGCCCTCGTTGTCCTGGGCGCGCCGGTACAGTTCCTGCAGCCCGTTGACCAGCCACACCTGCTGTTGCTCGAGCATTTCGACGTATCTACTGAATTAGTCGGACCCAGAAACAAAAGAGAGAGAAAACTCACCCCTTGGGATACACCTTGTCATGCGCCTTTTTCCTCTCGCCAAACACGCAAATGGCATTGTCGGCGCGGCAGCGGCCACAGGGGCTGGAGCCATCACACTGTACATCGATTGATATGAGCGTGGTTCGGAATAAGGGGTATATAGTACATACCTTGGACTTTTTCAGGCGACAACGGTCGCAGGCCTTGCAGACCCTCTTGCGGATGCCGCTGTCGGAGTGAGCCGAATGCTCTGACGAGGGGGTTGATTGTCGCGCAGTCATTTTATGTAGAGCCAGACTACTATACGGAAACGGTAATTGGCCTTAGTGCATATAGATCGCCCTGTGTAGACTGTGTAGACTGTGAGTGCACCGAGTGTCGTGAGACGAAAGCCAAAACTAGAGCAAGCTAGAAGGATCGAAGGTGCATGGAAGTATTGAGACAGAGTATACAAAAAAGAAGCAAGGGCGGGCAGGGAGGTCTTTTAATAAGTTCGCCGGTGGGCAGTAATCGTGACGACAAGGCGCGATGGGGGGCAGAGCATTAGTAACTAACGGGTGCTAGACGCTAGCTACTGCCACTAGAGTCAGCCCCAGCAGGTGTGCTTGTTATGCTCGTTTCATTATGCTGTCAGCTTTCTGCATGTCTGCGGTGGAGCCCGTACGATACGTGTCCGGTACGGTTCCGGTACTGTTGATTTTTTTTTTTTTTTTTTTTTTTTTTTTTTAAAAAAAA
>MJVA01000126.1:4747-74167 GCA_001939245.1 Talaromyces wortmannii
GTGCCGAACGTGCACCGAGGGGTTATATACTGGATATAACGTCTGGAGCCTCACACTTTACTTCTTAAAGATAATATTATTATTATTAAAAAATTTGTATTATTATAAGTAGTTCTCTATTATATATATTATAATTAATCTCTACTACTATGAATTTTCTTAAATAGAATGTGATAATAAGTACTTTTCTATTCTTTATTATTTATTTATAGATAGTTCTTAAGATGTATCCTAAAGCGTTAGTTTATATAATATTTTATAGTTCTAGGTTGTATAGCTATATAATTAATGCTTTCTTAATAAATTTTTTTATTTTTTTGAATGCTTTTTATCTTTTTATTATTTATTTAAATTCTTTATTCTTTTATAGTAGTTCTATTATCAGTTTAGCAATGTTAGAGTATTTTTTTAGATATTATCAAATATAACTAGTAGCTCTAAGAAATAATTAAATATTATAGATACTTTTTAGAGTTAGTTATTTAAAGATTATATTTATTTTTTCCTTAGGTATTTTGAGTTTATAGATTATGTATATTATCTTTAGATAGTTGATTTAAATAGTATTGAATTTATATTTTTTAATTTTAAGAGTTAATCCTACTTTTATAAGTTTTATTATGACTTTTTTAATATATTTATTATACTTACTAAGGTTTTTTGAGAAAATAATATTATTATTAAAGTATATAGTAATAAAATTGTTTAAATAGTCTTTTAAGATATATATTATATATCTTATAAATTAAGTAGGTAAGTTCTTGAGTCCTATTAGAGTGATTATCTATTTGTATAGTCCTTGATCTATTAAAAACATTATCTTTAGAATATCTTTTTCTTTTATTCATAGATTATAGTATCTCTATTAGATATTAAATATTATTATAATTTATATTTTTTATAATAAATCTCTTTTTTATTCTTAATGTGGTATTTTATTTATATTATTAATTGTCTAGTTATTTACTAGTTAATAATCAAGTACTATTTATAACGTTTTATCTTTTTTTAATATAAATAAATCTTATATTAAGTTTAGTGCACTTAATTTCTATATATATCTTATAGTATAAAATTTAATAGTAAATTATTTTTTAGTCTATATTTCCTAAGGTGATTTTTGTTACTATTTAATTTATTTAAGTTTAGCTCTTAGTTTTAGTTTGATTATAGCTTTATATTCTAGTAGATATATTGATAGCTAATAATCCTTTTTTATAAATAGCTTAATAAATTTGTAGTATTTTTTTAATAATTTTTTTATAACTTTTTTTAGTTTTTTCTTATATAATTCTTTTAGTTTTTTTTATATTTTGTTTTATTAACTAATTTTTTTAATCTTATTAATTAGTTTTATCTTTAATTGTTAATTTAGTTATATTTTTAATATTTTGGTTTATAATTTCTTTAGGTCTATTAATATAGTTTTATTTTTTTAGTTAATAATAGGATTATACTCTTTAAGCTAAGTTATTTTAAAGATTATATTGAAATTTCTTTACTTAAATAGACTTAGATCTATCTTTATATTCTCTTTATATTTTCTAAATTTTTAAATTACTATAACTTATTATATATATTTTTTAATTATAATTTGTTCTTTAAAATTTTATATTATTTACTATTGATCTATTATTATGATTAGAATCTTATATTTTCTTATATATATTTCGCTAATAAAGTTTATTAATATATTTAAGTCTAGAAGTAATTTTGCTAGATTTCTATTGATAGTCCTATAGATGATAATAATAGTTTCTTTTAACTTCATGGTTGCTGCAATAAGATGGTGATTTTATTGATGTCTCGTAATATAACTTTTTTTTACTTTATTAACTATTTTTTGTTATTTATACTTATTCTTAATAGTTTGCTTATAGAATAGATATATTATTATATAATACTGATTATCTCTAATCATATAGTGCTATAGATATATGATTTCTTCTATATAATACTAACAATTTTCAAAATTCTTAGAGCAATCATATTTTGATTAATAAATAATTAATAGTATATAAGATGTCTATCTATATTATTATTTACTAACGAAATGTATTAAATAAATTGGTTTATAATACTAAATCTAATGTATTTATTTATAGAGCTATTCTCTATACTATAGATAATATATATATAAGCATTGTTCAATATGTTCTAGCTATTTATAATATAGTTAGAATTCTTTCAAGTATAAAGTGTATTTAAATTCTTTAATAAGCTTTATATTTTCTTATCTATATATATTATATTTATAATATATCTATTATAGGCATTTTTTATAATTAAAAATATAATCTTTCTATATTTATTTAGATTCTTTTTAATATATTGGTTTAGATATAGTATAACTATATTTTTTTCTTTTAAGAGCATTATATTTAATCTTTAGAAACTCTTAATAAGTTAAGAGTTAATATATATTTAGTAATTTATTTTTTAAGACTTTTTAAAAAAATCCTATCTTGTTTTATCTTTATAAAGTTTATAATTATTTAATATTATCGCGGATTTTTTTTTTTAGTTTTTTAGTATTTATAAATTATTATTTTTTCTTTTTATTTTTAAATTTCTTAACTACTCTTTCTAGTTAGTTACTCTCTTAATACTACTGTTTATTTCTTTATAAAGTATCTGATTCTTAATCTAGATCCTTATAGTCAATCTTATAATCTGTTCTATTATCCTAAAATATTAGAGTATATTTATCTTCATTTTCTAATAAAAGATCATCAATATACTATCTAGCGGTTTATTTATATTGGTCTTCTTTATAAGGCTTTTCGATTGATCTTTTTTCCTTGTTGACCAGCTGTAGATAATGGTATGTTTTTTTTGGTTTAGTGTCTTCTTCCTGGGGTAATTCTTTTTTTAAACTTAAATCAAGATGTCTTTTAATTAATCTAAGGCTATTATTTCTGTATTTTTAAAACGCTTATTTAAATACTTTATTTATTTCTAGTTTCTAGAAGTTTTTAACTTTATTAATCTATTTTTTTTATTTATTATCACTTTTATTAGAAATAAAAATAATTTGTTGTATAATTATAATTTATTAATAGATAGTATTTATTTTTTAAGAATTACTATTCTTATTCTAGTTACCCTATTTTTAATAATATTATTATAAGAAGTGTTCTTTTTATCTATACTTATAATACACTTTATTTTATTTATGCTGTACCATTTCTTTCTTACTAATTATAATATTAAACTATATTCTAATATCTTTATTCTTATTATACTAAGGTCTTTGTGGTTTTTTTATATTTACTTAATAATTTCTCTTATAGTAGCTACTGCTTTTTCTTTCTATTTATTAGTTAAACTATTAAAGATTAATTTATAATACTACTTCTATTATTTCTTAGAAAGTTTTTAATTAAGGGTTTATTATAGATATTATATCTTTAACACTTTTTTTAAGTTCTTAGTAGAACTAGTCTTAGTATTTTTAATCACTATATTTAAGGTTGTTAAATATTTATAGATATTTTAAGATATATTCTTTTATAGATTGAACTTATTTGACTTTTTTAATTTTATATATTATAATAAGTTCTTTATTAATAATTCTATAAAGTTATTTAAGCTTAGATTTAAAATAATTATAGCTATTAAATAAAGAGATAGTTTTAGGCTCTTTTTATGCTTTAAGATTCTCTAACTAATCGTTTATATAAAGTATAAATTATTTTATTATATCTTTTATAAGAAAGCTTGATATAGCTAAGATTTTTCTAGCTTTTTTATTATACTTTCTAATATTATTTACGAAATATATTATTATCTAGATTAAAAAAGTATTAAGAGTTTTTAATACTTCTAAAAAAGGTTTAACTTTTTTAATTTTTAACTAGTTATCTTGTGTTATTTTAAGAGTATTAATATATTTAAAAATATTTTAAAGCTTAGTAGTAAAAGTTACACTATTTATAGTGATTCTAGAGATACTATTAGTAATTAAAACTAGTTCTAGAGCATTACTTATTATATTAGCTAAAATTGATTACTTATTTAGTTCTTATACTTTATATTATAAAGATATTTTATTATTAAATAATTTAATAACTTATTACTAAGATATAAATTAAAGATAGATATTCTACTAACTAAAGTTAAATAGAGAATATTTATAAGGTAATTAAAGTAAAAGTAGAATATTATTATAATAATAGATTATAAAGTATATTAAAGAATAATAGTAGTATATTATTATAGTATAAAAATAAAATATAATAGACTAAATATATAATAATAAATGAGTATCTATATATATTAAGATTAAAATATAGTTAATATAGCTATATTTTATTAACTATATTAGGTATATATATAGTAAATATAATTAGGCTTTGTTTATTATATTACTTATATATATTATATATTTAATATAGTTAGCAGTTCTATTAGTTGCTATAAAGTATTATTTATTAATAGATATTATTATAAAGTAATATCACCTACTAATATAATGTACTATTCTAATAGTAATTATTTATAATCTTTTTTATAAATATAATAAGCTATTTTCTTATAGATATAATTAAGATCATATGGTTCCCTTTCTTGTCAGATTTACCTATGTAAATCCTATCGATATAAGAGGTAGCCTTGCTTAGTAAGTAGCGTTGTTAGGCATATCGATTGGCTGTGGTTTATTGAATCTTCTGACACTTCCACCCTTTAGAAAGATTATAGGCTTGCTAGCCCTATCACTGGGCACGCTTTACAAGCTGTTTAGTAAACCAATTAGCCCTAGAGGCCCAATACTCTTTTTATATATCTTTTAGAGATGCTCTAAATTTAAAAGTTATTAAATATAATAGTTCTTTAACGCCTAAAATATATTCTTATAAAATATCTAAAGATAGAGATCTATAAGTAGTTATAGAAGCAAGATTAATTATTAAAGATTATAATATAAAATTTAAAACTAGTAAAAAATATTATAAAAGAATAGAAAATCTTTTTTAATCTTAACTATCTATTAATAATATTTATAATAGATAAACTATAGATTAGAAGTATTAAAGACTATATATATATAATAAGATAGCTAAAATATTATAATAATCTAATCTAACTTATTTACTATCTAAATATATTTAAATTATTCTAGATAAAATTTTATTATTATATTTTTCTATACCCGGTTCTAATCTAATCTATTATATAATAGTTATATATATTGGTTAATCTAGAAACTTAATTTATAATATAAATAATAATTTTAACTATTATATATATATATAAGATACTAAAAAAATATTATTATCACTTAAATATATTTTTAATAAATTATTATATAGAGCTATAAGCTGTATATTATTTTAAATTTAAAATATAACTTATTTAGGTTTTATTACTATTAGTTTAATATTAGTGTTATAGTATAGATAAAAAAGAGTATATACTTAAAAAAGATTATTAGAGATAATTAAACTAGCTTATACTACTTAAGTAATTAATCTAATATATATAGAACTATTTTTATAATTTAATACTTTTTTTAAGTATTATAGAAGTTATTATAATAGCTTTTAAAGACTATATAATATTATTATTTAGTATAAAAATAGACGCGGAATAATATTAAGAGAAAGTAATTAATAATATTTTTAATATGCTGTTAGATATAAGTTATATTAAAATTTAATATTAGAATATTTAGCCGCTAATTTTAAAATAAATAGTAATTTTTAGTAGTTAGAATCTCTTTAAAGATATTATATAGTTAAATATAGAGTAATCTTTATCTCTATAAAGATTATTATAGAGAGAATATAAATATTAATAATCTTTATATATAAAAAAATAACTATAAATAGTAGACTTACTACTATAAAAGAGTGAATTTTTTAGTAAAAGATAGTATAGTATTTAAATTTAGAAAAAAATTAAGTTTATAATGCTTTTTATACTTTTTTTCTTTAGTCTTAGTTTTATTATTAATTTTATTATTAGTCTCGCTTTTAGTTAATAAAATTTTTTAGAAGATAAAGCTATTAAAATTATTAATACTTATAATTACTATAGAGAATATTTAAAGTTAATTAGAGCTAAATTGCTAATAATATTATATAGACTCTGGAGAAGAACTAGAAATAATATTAAAAGTAATATTTATAGTAGCTTTATACTAATTTAACTAGTTATAAAAGTTATAAAAATAATACTTTTACTAATTAAATATAAGTGTAAAGAATTTATAGTTTTTTAAAAATAGTACTACCTTTTTAGCTATATTATAGAAATTTTACTTTAAATATATTATATTAACTGTCTAGTTTTACTAATAGAAGAAGATATTATGTATTTAGATCTAGATAGACCGCTAAATTATAAGTTTAAGATTTTTAATAATTATTAAGATCTAATATTATTAAAATTAAAAGAGTTTTGTCTATTCTATAAACTATTAAATATTTTTCTATAAAGTGGTTAATGTCTTGGGCTAGAGTATAAAATAGAAGTTTTATATATAAAGGATCTTTTTAGTAGTCTTTATTTAGCCTTTTTACCGCGCTATAGTGGTATTAAGCTAGATCTGCGCTGTATTAGAAGAAAGATATTATAGAATTAATGCTAAGTAGCTCTAGTAAAGGATAGATAGAAAGATATAATTTATTTAAAGAATATATTCTTTTTAGATAATAATTTAATGTTATTATATAGACTTATATAGATAAAAGAAGATTAGATATATTTTAAGTAGAATCTCTCTAAAACGCTTAATAGAGAGATATAGGATGAGATAGATAAGCTATTAGATATATTATAGTTATTTAGTTAAGAGATCTATCTATTAAATTATTAAAGACTCTAGGTGAAGAGAATTCTAAAGATTATTTATAGAGAGTTATTTAGCTTATTACTATAGCTCTTTTTAGGCTATAACTAAGCTTAAAATAATTTTATTAATATTATTAATATCTAGTAATACTTATAATAAATCTTTAGGTAATATAATATTATATTTAATGTTAATAATTAAGGGATAAATTAGCGTAAATAAAAATAGCTTGCGGTCTAGCTTTATATAAAGAAAGCGATGTTATATAGATAGATATAGCTCGTCTTAGAGAGTAGAATACTAAGTAATAATAGTCTTCTTTAAGATATCTAGATAGTCTTATTTAATTAGTTTAGCTACTCTTATTATAAGAGAAGAGTAAGAGTTTTTTAGAGAATACTTGTTATATAGATACTTATAATATTATAGTAGCTAATTAGTTAATATTTAGACTAAGAGCGCTATCTTTAGAGAATTAAAATTAGAATTAGTGGTAATTAATAGTATAAAAAAAGATAATCTAGGTTTTATTTTAGCTAGAGGAAAGGTATTAGATGATAAATATTAGAAAAAAAGCTTAAAAAAAAAAGAATCTTTAGTAAATTAGAATAATTATTTAAAAATATAGAGAATATTATATATTTAGTTCTTTTATTAATAAATTAGTTTTATTGTTAATAATATTATTTTTAATATTTAAAGTGTAGTTCTTTTTATATTTAATAAAGATAGTATCTAGAATATTTTATAAGTTGTTAAGAATACTTTAAGTAGATTTAATAGGTAGAAATATAGCAATTAGCTAAGAATCTGATAATAGAAAAAGATTATAAAACGGCTTTAATATAGTGAGAGGGTTTTTTTATAATATCTAAAGATGTGCTATATAGATATAAGTATCTTTATTATTATTTTTATATTTTTAAAGATGTTCTATAATAATTTAGTAAAGAATAATAGCGGGATAAAGATATAGAATAATAATAAGAATTAAGAAATAATTAAGAAATAATATTATTATTAATAATCCTTTTAGTAGATTAAATAGATTAATTAAAATCCTAGATAGTTAACTAAATATAATTTATAAATAGTGCTATATTTAATTTGTTAATATCTATACTTTTTAATAGTTCTATAATAGAGGTTATAAGATTTTTTTTTTAATCTATTATATGTTCTTAATTTACTAATATATATATCTATTAGTATTACTCTTATAGAAAGCTTTTTTAGTTAATATATTATTTTTACTTTTTATAGATCTACTATAAAGATAGTATAAGAAAGTAGTGATAGTATTAGTTTATTTAATTTAATAATTATAATCTATTACTAGTTATAATAGATTTAATAAAATAGATTTTTATCTAACTAAAAAGTTGGTAAAGAGAGGCGCTTATAATCTATAGTTTTTAATTATTTCTTTCTGTAAATAGATCTAATTTATATAATAATTATCTTAGGTATATTAGATCTTTTATTTAGTTATTATAGCTTAAGAGATAGATTAAAATAATATAACTAATTTCTAGTTTGCTATAATAAGTGATTAAGATTATTATTATTACTAGAAGTTTTTAGTTTAGAGATACTTAGTAGTATTTTATTTTTTTATATTTATTGATTGTCTTAATAATGTTAGTTAATTAAGAGTTATAATATTTTTAGTGTTTTATATTTATACTTCTAGATTTTAGTGTTAAAATTTATTTATTTTATTTTAAGATACTTCTAGACTAGTTTATAGATTATTTATTACTGTTTGTATAAAAGTAATTATTTGAGTTAGATTCTATTAATTACTTTTCTAAATCGCGTTTTTAATAATATATATTCTATTAATATGCTATAGAATATATGTAGAAATAGTAATAATCTATTAGAAATTTTATATTTATCTTTATAATTCTATATTTAAGTTATGAATAATGCTGAATTTATTTTATAATCTTTCTATATCTACTCTTTAATAGATTTAGATCTATTTAGTTTAGTAAACTAGCTGAGTTTTGCTTTATTTATAGTTTTAATAAGATTGATACTATAACTCTATTAGTACTGTCTATATTTAAGTTCTATAGTTAGTTTTATATAGGATTATTCTGTGTCTAGTATTTCTAGTTTAAATTTAAAAAAGGTTTCTAATTAATAGTGGTATTATTCTTTATAATATTAAAATTAGTCTATATCGCTTAATTACTAGGAATATTAATAGATAGAGAAAAATATATAATTAGAAGAGCTTTATTAATAAGCTTAGAGCAATTTATTTTTTTATTCTATATGATAAAGATAGATTTAATAGTTTAAATAAAAGTTATGATTACTAGTCTGATTATAGCTGAAATATAGAAATTAATAAGACTAAATCAAGGAAGTTAATAAAATATTTAAGAATCTATATTTAAAGGAATAAACGCTGTTAGATTTAAAAGATAAAATATGGAATCTTAAGATATAGATAATTTAGTATAAAAACTATATAAGGATAGATATTTAATCTATTAATAAGTAATAGATATAAAATTGTAATATTAAAAAAATTTAGTTAGATTACTTTTAATAAAAATATTTTACGATAATTAGTATAGAGTAATTGTAAGTAATAATATAAATAGATATTATAATTAAATATAAATATGCTAAAAAGAGAATAATATTATAATAAATAACTTCTTATTAAATATATCTAGTATAATATACATATAATATTATTATTTTTAATATAAAAAAATACTAACTGTAGAAAAATGTTTAGAGAGGCGATTATATAATAATTAAATAAAAATTATATATATATTATATATGGTTTATATAAAAATAGTTTTAGAATTATAAAAGCTAAAATTAAGTGTGAATATATATAATATATTTTTAATAACTATACTTATATATAAAGTAAGACTATATAATAAAGAAACTAGCTATATATATAATCTTATAAAGTGATTAATATAATTCTTAAAAGTGCTTTATTTGTAATAGATTTAAAAATTAATAAAAGTGTAATGCTATATTTTATTTAATTATCTCTTTATATACTGTACTAGTACTTTATATATAAATTTTAAATTCTAAAAGAGATTATTAATAGAGTAAAGTAAGATTTAGATTAAATAAACTATTTAGTACTATTTTATAAAGACTTTTTATTAAATTTATTAAGATTATATATAATTTCTTCTTAATAGAGTTTTATAAATTCTTATTACTCTTTCTAAATTTAATTCTATTTATCATTTTTATACTTAGATATTTTATATAAATAGAGAAGAAAGTTACTTTTATAAATTTAAGTATAGTAGTATTTAGAATAAATATAAAGTTTATAGTACTAAATCTAGTATTAAATTTATAATAGAATAAAGTTTTTAGTATCTATATCTATATTAGTAAAAAAATTTATAAAATTCTAAATATCTAGATAGTAGGAGATAAAAGTCTTAAAATCTATATTTAAGTCTATTAATTTATTAAGTGGCCTTATCTTTTATATTATAGTAATTAATATATTATTTTTATAGTTAATAGTGCTTTTATTCTTTATAATTAAGCTTTTAGTAATGTATATTAAATTTAATAAAATCTAACTAGAATTTATAATATAAGAAAGTGGTTCTTTAAAAATAAAAAAATAAATATCTAAATAAAAATAATAAATAAATATAATTCTATAATTCTTAGATATTAATATATAAAGCTATATTCTATAGTAGTAAATATATACTCTAGAGTTTAGTATATTAAAGATATTATATATCTATTTTATTTTATCTTTTTATATATATATATATCTATATTTTTATAGTAAAATAGAATTTAATTATATTTTATAATATTATTAATTTAATGTATTACTTAATTATATTAATTATAAGTAAAGAAAACTATATACTAGTTTTATAGAAATTCTATATAATAAAATAAAAGTATATTAATATAAGAATAGTATAAGAGTTAATCTATTTAATAGATTTTATATATATAAGATATAAACTAATATTATTATATTAAATATAATTTAATAGAGCTAAGTTTTATATATAAAATACTGCTAGCTATACTTTTTTAAACTATATTATTATCTTTCTTTCTAAAATTAAATTATATAAGAAAATATAATATATTATAGTTATAATAAATACGATTAGTATATATTTAAATATACTAAAAAGAAAAAGTATTATATTAATACTAAGACTTTCTAGTTTATAATAGTTAATTTTTAATAGTATATATCTTTATTATTATTAGTATTAGAATGATAAGAGTAATATTAATCATATTTTGAAGGAAGGCTCTTTCTAATGATATAAATTTTGTAGGAAAATGATAGTGCTAGTGAGTGCTGTATGTCTTGTAAGTCTATGGTTAGAGAATTCCTCTGGTGACCGAGCCTGGGAGATGTCCTCTGCACATGTCAAATCAATTGTCATCTCCTGTAGAACCATTCGCGGTACAGGGTTATGGAAGATCACAAATACGGAGTCGAGCAGAAACACGTGATTGAACGTTCTACAACGATGTCAGTATGCGCTCGCTTATTGGGAAGAGCAAAATCGCGCAACATACCGGATGAGTTCCTCTTCCAGAGCATACAACCTCCAAGTAGTAATGTCGGTATTGAAGTTCTCAGGCTGCAGGGAATGTCTCGCCGTGGACAGTCCTATTGCTCGCACTACCTGTTCCAAGTTAGCTCAGTGTATTTACAATGATGATTCTGAATAGGTACCGCAACAAACGTGGTGAAGCGCTGGCGCCTCGCAAGTAAACTTATTTATATCAACACTGCCCGCACGCATCTGCTTTATGGTTTCCTTCCTTCTTTCCCTATCTTTGTATTTTCGTTAGGTTACCTAGATAGGTGAATTCATATTGATTTATCAAACCAACATCTAGTCTAACCATTCGTGACAAAAAGAACCCATGGCTACAGAGTATTTCATACTACGGTCCATTCTTATGAATTCTATTGCCATCAGACCAGTGCTGATTATTTACTTGTAACATTTCAAATTTAATAACGAGTTTACATATATATAATTCGAAGGCTTAATACTTTTACAAAAATACCATCTTGGCAGTAGACCTCCCATTGCTCCCGGTTGCTAACACCATCACCATTGTTTTTTCTGGTGATGGAACCCCTTCTTCGCTGGGTCGACCCGACCAAGCATTGAGCACATCTAGTTGTGCTTGGTACTTGCCATCTCCACCAACCTTTACGTCCTCAAGTTCATCTCCGTCGACGTAGATGCTCAAAGTAGAGACTTCATTTTTTTGAATGATGCAGGAAATGTGGACCTTTTTTCCTTCTTCTGTTGCGACCGCCATGGCGTCCAAGCTTAGATTCGGTGCTGCCAATCCCAGCTTTCTCTCAGAGTTGCCGAGAACAATGGTGTCTGTCACTAATGCTGGTGTTCTCATGGGTGCTTGCCGCAGATTGCTCGCCTTCTCAAATGCGTAGGCATATCGGATGAGATTATTGTCATCATATGCCTTCGAGGCAAAAGTAAGATTGACTGGCATTTTCGTGTCAGCCATGACGCCCATTGGCACACTGACCGTTGGGATTCCGAATTGACGGATAGCGCAGTTTCCATTCGAGTAAAGAACCCCATTGCGCCAGGCTTCTGCAGCAGAAGTCTCGTTGAGATCGGCATCTGCCTTCCCTACATCACCGTTGCATGGCCAAACTACCATGTCAAGACCCTGAGCCTCAAGCCAGTTTTCGAAGTCTTCTTTACACTTGGCCTCAAGATTTTCCAGTGCTTTGCCCAGACCGGGAATCTCATAGGTGGGAATTCGACCGCCGGTGATATGCGCCACCACATCGGTGTGGCGAACGAGCGGGTCATTCGAGTCGTACTTGTCAGGAATTGATCCCGGGGGACGAGGGAAGATGGTCGCCGAATCTACCTGTGCAAGACTGGTCACAACATTCTCATCGCCATTGTTGATGAGAAAGTCGTCCCATGCATACGCCATGAGCTGACACATATCAATTTCATTATGGTGAGGGGGGGCTACGCCATCCACAGCCGGACCGTCTGGGCGCGGCGCTTCGAACTTAGTGACAACCGGAAAGTCGACTTCTTGAACAGTGGCACCAAGATGTTCCAGTATCCTCCTAGTGCTATTCCATAGATCAATAACGGACTGACGAGTATGCACTTTCCTTGCTGTTGGGTCAGAATCGACCCCACCAATGTACATTTTTGGGACACCGACGTTTTTGCCGGCCAATGCACCCGGAACAGACAGCTCGTGGTATGATCCAGGCCGGACGGTGTCGACATCCGGCAGTTTGACGAAAGACTGTTCTCTCCAGAAGTCACAAGCTGTCTTATCGTCCTTGGCAACGATTACGTCGAGTAAAAAAAGCATGTCCTCTACAGTCCGTGCATGCGGAACGACAGTATCGCATGTGGGAAATAGCGGCCAGTTCCCTCGAATTGAGATTAAACCTCTAGACGGAGTGTATGCAACTAAACCATTGTTTGAAGCAGGCGAACGGCCGGATGAAATGGTCTCCTCACCCATTCCAAAAACTCCAAAGCTCGCCGCAGTGGCTGTAGCCGATCCATTTGAAGACCCCGAAGCGAAGGCAGCTGTGAGATATTCAGCGTTATAAGGGGATTCAGCGCGTCCATACACGCCACGTTGCATACCCCCTGCAGCCATCGGAGGCATGTTTGTGCGGCCCAAGATGACTGCCCCTGCTTCTTTAATTTTCTTGACTGTGAAGGCATCTTCATTAGCAACCAGCTCTTTGAACGCTGGAGACCCGGATGCAACAGTCATTCCTTGGATTTTATAAGAATCCTTGATGGTGCATGGAATGCCGTCTAATGGGCCCAGTATCTTGCCGGAGGCACGGCGCTGGTCCGAGGATTGAGCAGCTTCGAAGACATCCTCATTGATAATAGGAACCGCGTTCAGCGTCGTGGAACGCCGATCATATTTCGCAATCCGCAGCAGATGTTTTGCAGTCAACTCAACACTATTGGTGTGACCTTGAGACAGTGCTGAGGCAAGATCTGCAATCGTGGCTTCGACAATGCATAGCGTCTTTGTACCAAACAGGTGAGAAAAGTACTCAAAGTGCCCACTCTACGAGACCTGCGTGACTTACTTCTGAGTTATTGATGGAACCCATTGTTAGCGCAACGTTCCTTTGAGAATCTTGGTCTGATGTAATGGGCAAGAGATGAGGAGTCTTCAAGGAAATCTAGATTCGAAACACCCTTTTATGTCCATTTCTTTCTTTAATGACATTTTATCTCCCAAGGAAATTAGCATCATCATTGCACGTGGAAATTAATTAGCAATTGCAGATTGCCCAGGTCCCACAGTTAGCGCGGTTACGTTGTGTGTTTGGATTTTAACAGCTGTAAATTGCACTGCTACAACGATACCTAGGTAGCCTTTGTGGGGTTTTACAGCTGTTAATTATTGAGCCAATCAAGACACGCGACTAACGACTATCACCACGATACCTAAAATTCATAAGGAAATGGTCTCCACACTTTGGATTATCTAGCGTGTTGCAATGGAATGTTGGGGTTTACCAGGAGCTTGGCTTGTAATTACTGAGTACTTTACGCTGGCTAGCAGTGGTCCATGAGAGACATTTCGTATAAAGTCCATACCTCTGCTCACATCCATACTCCTATACCATCTTTCCATCTACAAATTCGTAACCTCTGACATTCCATCACTATGGCAGAGTATCTATCTAGCGAAGACCAAGTTCCTGGGACAGTCTGTCTTGTCGACATTGGGACTAGGGTCTCCTCCGCTCTTCACGATGCCTCTCACAAAGATATTATTCTAGTTCCGCGTCCCAGTTCAGATCCCAATGACCCACTGAACTGGACCTACCATCGCAAGCTTCTTGCAGTAAGCATGGCGTACCTATACGTCCTCGGGACTGGAATTGCCACCTCTCTTCAATACTCGGTCCTCGCAGATATCACAGCGGACACCGGCATTTCCACCTCCGACCTGGTTCAGGGAACTGGGTTGATGTTTCTATTTTTCGGATGGGCCTGTTTATTATGGCAACCGATCGCCCTGACCTACGGACGCCGGGGCGTCTATCTTACCAGCATGTTGCTCACGGTCCCAATGATGGTATGGACTGCATACTCCACGTCTGCAAGCGAGTGGATCGGTCATCGAGTGTTGATTGGTATCATTGTGTCCCCAATCGAGTCTCTGTGTGAGGTCACAGTCTTTGACCTCTTCTTTGCCCACAATCGCGGTACATACATGGGGCTATACGTTTTCATCCTGTTTGGCTCCAATTTCTTGGCCCCCCTAGTTGCCGGATGGTTCAATGATGCTTACGGGTGGCGGTGGACGATGCATTTCGGAGCCATCATTTGCGCGGTGTGCTTCGTGGTTATGTTTCTCTTTATGGAAGAGACGATCTACTTCCGGCAAACTCCCCTTGAGGGGCAAGAAGTCATCGAGTCAGGAACGGAGGATTCGATACTCACGAAGGGCAATGCAAGCTTGACTAATGGGACACGAACAGAAAAGACCTCATCTCTCGAGACTGCTACTCAGGCCTCTATGACGGAAAACATGAACTCTGGATGGAGGAAGTACTCCTTCTTTAAAGCTCTTCCAGGGCGACCCAGGAACCTTGATGCGCTAAAAATGGTCTACCGGCCCATTATTATGGTATTTCGATTCCCCACGGTCGCATGGGCGGGCTTCCTCTATGGCATTAACCTGGCCTGGTACAATGTGCTTAATGGCACCGCAAGTCCCGTCCTGACAGCAGCACCCTACAACTGGTCGGCCGCACTGGTGGGTTGTGTCTATGCAGGTCCTATTATTGGCGCCGCGGTTGCTTGCCTTTGGGCTGGAAAGGTGGCGGATTGGATTGCCCTTCGCCTTGCACGACGTAATAAGGGCATCCGCGAACCTGAACAGCGTCTCTGGGTTTTACCGGTATCTGGGATTATATCTGCCGCTGGGCTCATCACCTGGGGCGTAGGAGCCTACCACGGCGTCCATTGGATTGGGCTAGTCTTCGGGCTCGGAATGTTAACATTCGGTTGTGTGACTGGCGGATCGATGGCAGTGAGTTATAATGTAGATTGCTTCAAAGAGATTGCCGGCGAGACCACTGTGTCAATCATGTTGATCCGGAATACGATCGGCTTCGGCTTCAGCTACGCCATTACTCCTTGGTGGGAGACGCAAGGGTTGCAGAACTGCTTCATCACCGCAGCTATGATTTCCATTGCTTGTACGTCCACATTTTTGATCCTGACAATCTACGGTAAGCGAATTCGTCGTTGGTCTATCCCGGCTTATCGTCACTACATGGCTACTTCAGTGGTCTCGCAGGATTGAAGTGTTGGAAGGCGAGGTGAAGTTGGAACAAAAGTCTGGGTGGCAGTTGCAAGGACTGTACCTGTCGGTCTGAAAACTGCAATTAATCTTCATTACATGTAGACATTGAACTGCCAATGTCAACGCTTTAGATTACCTGTGATTTGTACGCTATAAACTGTCGTTTGATAAGCTTAATAATCGTTCCCGGGCCTTCGCTGCAGAAGGTATATCATCTTCCAAATTCTGTACCAAGTCTCCCAAAAAAGCTATTAACCGTTTCCCTTCGGGTCGGTATAAGCCACTGTCACACAGGGAGGCAGTGTAGAGCATGTGCCCGACACCGAGCAGTTGGTGCACAATCTGACTGCTCGCGACCTTGAAAATTATGAGCGGCGCCTTTGTCACTTCTTCAAGGAAGTTTTCGGCAATATCCATAACTTCTCGAGCCGGAGCTTGGCAGTAGAGCAAGGCCATGATGTTCACAAGAGTTTCCGTACAGGTGATCTGGACAGCCATATACTTACACCTGTTGCTTTGGAAGCTACTCTGAGGCTCACCAAGACGGAGCAAGATGCGGGGTTTGTCAGCTTTGAGTCGAGCTAGGCTGTCGAGCAGTGTTGTTGGCGAGGGTCGATCACAGAGCGCGGTGAACACTGCCTTGCGATTTCGGCATCCGCGAAGACTTGACATTGCATACTCTAATAGCCTAAAAAGGTCTGTGATGTAGTCCCAACCAGCGGTCCAAGCGTGCGTTTCGGGCTCCATGGCCGGCGTTATGCGCGGATAAAGCACTGACACCTGCGATTCTGGCATCCGCACCATGTGTCCAAGTACACAGGCAGAGTGGATCTCAAGACGATAAACGCACCAAAATAGCCGCCTTCGATCGTCTACCTCAGACATCGAAATGTTGCGGGGCCAGCGGCTTTCGTTGTGGAACCCATTCTGCGCAACTAGCGCATGGTATAGACCAAGGTATCGATGCAGATCGCTGTGATTACCATGTACTAATGAGTACACGGCTAGGAGGCCGAAAGAACGCAAGTAATCAAGGTCCTGTGGTTGCCCAATCTGTGCTGGTATCTTGGAAACGGCTTCTAAATAGTACGTATTGCTGTCGTTGTTAGGCAGGCCTTCCAGCAACGTACTGTCAAAGACAGCGTTTAGCGCAACCATCTGAGAGCTGACAGCACACAGCGCCATAAGTAACATGTAAGATGGGCTGTCTGGGTCAGGAACGCTATCTTCCCAGCGTGTGAGCAGGTCGTTCTCTGGCAGAAACGGGAAGCTTATGCTGCTTAGCATCTATGCTACATCTGCAGAGAGGGGAATATCATTACTAGCACTGGTACATCGTAGTACGGTAAATTCGTATGAGTCGCTTAATAGCGTCCAACGATCCAAGCTCGGGATATTGATTCTCGTTTTCATATCGCCTGCTGTCCAACTGGTCCGGCCATGCTGCTTTTGGCTTCCTACCCCTTCGCCGTATAGGCCGGCTCATGGTGCATTGAACACCGTAGTCTGTGCAAGTGAGACAGCCTGCCTCGTAGTCGCGGCCTGGGCTGGCTGTACTCAGCACTCTGCGACACTTGAGACCTCTCGTGTGACAGAAGTCGCAGGCACGTGAGGCCCGCTGCCTATTTCGCTCGGTGTGGAGTCGCATATCGAGATTGAAGATATTTTCAAATGTCAATGAAAGAGTCAAGAATTAGCAGTTCAGCTGAGGGATCATCACACGACTGGTAGAGTATCGATTGTAACAATTTAACAGTGGCTAGATTTGCAATTTTGACGATATGCTCTCATTATCATGTGTTATCGACTACACTACGTAACATCAATTTAACAGCGGCTAAATTCTGATAAGCTCTCGCTGTTATCTGTCCCACATGGAGCCAATTGGCTTGGAGGGCGTGAATCCACGTCACGACAATTCGCTAATTCGCACACTAAGCTATACATTTATCTCAGCTTCCCTGTATTTGTGACTGATTTATGGTTCGGGGTCGAACTAGCGTATTTCACAACCAAATGGAACATCCAAGAGAGCAGAATACGATGTCCTGGTCTGGAGGTCACGTGCATGGAGGCAGTGACGGCCGGCTCCGCGGCTAGTTAGATGCCAGATGCCCGATTCCTAAAGCTGGGAGACGGGCTTGGCTGCCTAAGGCAACTAGGGCTAGGCCTACGGGTCTACGCGCCTGCTTAATCCTCAATAAGATTAGTACTGCCGCTTATCCTCAATATATCTACTCCTAAAGAATTTTGTTTTGCTATTTCGCTGCCTTTCCCGGCCACAGATGACGCCAGAAACAGCCACGGTTCAGCAACGATCGTTTGCCACGCTCCCGCACTTTTCGCCCACGCACCCCCAACAACCAGAATTTCGCACATGCCACCACAATTCTGTGAGCGCTAAGTTCCTGACTTTCCTTGTCCGCAACACGTTTGAATCCTCTCCTAGGTTCAGAAAGGCGCCCAAAATGGCCTCCTCAGCACCCCACCGGCCAGAGGCTAGGTGGCCCCTAGCCGCCATGGGTAAAAGCTCAGTCACTTTTGTTTTCCTTTCAGTTAGCACCCAAGTCCTCCGAATCAGCTCCTGCTCACTGCTATTTTGCTTTCTATCCAGATTCTATCGCTGGTTTGATTCTTTCTACCACTTTGCCTGACGGCCGGCATCTGTATCCGGTCATGTCCCCTCGAGGACGGAGTCGTACGACCCTGCCCACCTCCAGCAAGTCTAGCAGCGTATGCACAGACACCGACGACGATCAAACGTTTGAAGCCAACTCCGACACAGACCTGACGGAACCAGAATGTCCTTCTCGTGGAGCGAAACGGAGGAACACCGGACCACAGCCTCTCGCGGTCAAGAAGAGAAAAACAAGCACGAAAGGCGGAGGCAAGCTCGGCGAAAAGAAACGCTCTCTACCTGCGGAACTTCTCCACCAGACGCGTTATGAAGATCCGGCCGATGATACAGATGAGGATCTTTCCAAGGTGCCGGAGGATTATGGCCAGGCAGGGAACACCAAGAAACTCAGGTTCCGCCTGGCAGATCGCTGGGTCCGGTAAGTGATTGAGCAGGATGATACGACGGATCATTAGCTTATGGAGTTGCTGGTAGCTGCTGTCGAACCAAATCAATCGAGCCGTCGGCGGACTTGGAGTGGGAGAATGCTGAAGAAGCGTTACGGGTAGCCCGGACCATTGTCATACCTTCAGAGCACACTCTATGGTACTTGAGCTGAGTGTTTCTCCCCCTTTTCCCCTTCTGTTCTTTGGTGTGCCCAGGAGAGGTGTGCCCCACCAAAGTGGCCGGGCTGGAGAGTAGATAATCACTGCCCGTTCCTGAATTGATAAGTTAGTGCCTGGTGGCTACCTGGTGGCTACCTGGGTCCCCCAGGGAATGGCTATCCCCCCCCGCGGATTTCTCCGGCCGTACCACCCGGTTGTGACAGCGTAGTGTGCCCCACCTGTTTAGGCTAAAACAATCGCAACACGGGTCTCTATTGGATAACATCTGGCCCCACCTCAGCGACTCAGCGCTCGAACCAATAATCAAAGTTCCTGAGATGGGATCAAGAGGAGGCTGGCGCAGGCTCCGTGTCATGGATGTCAGCTGGGCCATCTCTGTTCAAGCCATCTTACCCCCTACACCATTTGCTTTGAAGCATGCTTCGGATGGAAAATGAAAACATGGTGACCTCAGCGTTCCTCAATTTTGATTCTATCAAGAAATATCTTCCAAAGTCTTTCAGGAAGGCAAAGCAACATCCAGTCCCATCAGCTAGTCAAGGCCTGATGAATATCCTAAGGCACTATCCCGTGGCGAGTGCTATTGCCCAGCATTGTACTGTACGAGAAGTAGTAAGCTTGAGCCTCAGCTGCAAGCCAGTCTACAACATTATGGGCAGCCATAGCTTTGATCTTCTGAAGAATAAGGCTATTGGCTGCAGCGTCAATTGCAGTCAAACAGAACCAGTCATTCCTCTGCAAGACATTTCTCGGAGTTTCCATCGGTGCCACTTCTGCTCCAGGAGGGGTTGTGTGCGTAATCCAGCACCTCGCTCCTTAATTCTCACTACCTATTACTGTAACTATGTTGAGGAAACTGACTACTTATCGTTTAGCATCGGCCAGGCCAGTACGAATCCACTGAACGCTGCTTGACTGAGTTTCGTTGCTCGAGAGTGACACGGGGGAGTGAGACACCCACCACGCTCGCGCAACATCCTTCGTCCTTTGTTTGTAGTCAGTGCCTGAAAGAAAAGGTTCCCGAGTCGCTTCGCCCGCGGAAAAAATACTCAGCATCCCCGAGACATCTTGACAATATACTTTGCTCAAGTGGCATCATCTGTCATCGTCATCCCAGACGCACCTCAATGAATTTTTGGAATCAAGTCACTGACCGAATAGAAGAAAAGGCATGTCAGGAATATCACACCTTGTTTGGGGCCATGGAGAACCCCAATGCATCAGTCGATGAGTGGTTGGAAAGACGTGCTGGCTTCCAGGAGCGGTACTACACCGAACTGAAAAAGAGGTACAGGATTGACTGGGGCCACGACATGCCTGCTGAAGTAGAGAGTGATGTAAGAAGATTGCTAGATGAGAGTTTTAGTGGGCTTTTCCTTCGTATATAGTTGGCTCAAAGCACAGCAATGGGCTAGAGATACCGCTAGGGGTCCTGTTGCTTTACTCCCAGAATAACCTTCTCACGGAAGAATAATTCTAGCGATATACCAATACAGGAAAGGCCTGACCGTCCTAAATATAATAATCCAGGAATATACAATTTCTATGAATCACTAGAGTGGAAACCACTGGTCAGATATGCCTCCAATCTCTACTTAATCCTTAGACCTAAGTCCACAGCATTTATTCTTTTTATTGCTCTTTATTGGTTCGTTTTTTTTTAATTAAAGTAGTTTTGCTGTTGGTAATGTTAGATTTTATTTATCTGTTTTCTAAGGTCTTGGCTGAAATCCTAATTAATTAGTTAGTTAGTCTCTGCTAAGCTTTGGACTAGAATTGTTAACGGGTGGTGAATAACATCTTACACTCTGACACTAAATAATTCCTTAAGAGCTTGAGCTTCACTGTGGGGTGTTGAACAATAAAATGTAGTACCGAAGGGTCCCATATGAAGCACAAGAAGGGTGTGTGGCCTGGTCAAAGGCTCATGTCGAAATGTTGAAATGTAACAATGTTAAAATGTCAAACTGACACAGCCTGCCCTGGGGCATTACTCTCTTGCTCTGGGGTAAGTTTTATGTCATTTCTAAGGAGCTTCATAGAAATGAGTCAGTACGATGATTGTGACTTGTCAGTGGTTAAATTAACTACTAGTTTTAGCTTAGAAGTTTTAACTGACTACTGAACCCCTCTTCAATTTCTATAATTCGAACCTCAACTCTAGGTATGTATGGATGAATATTTTGGGTTTGATGGTGAGGTTGCTGGTAAATAATAAAATCTTGGACCGTACACATACTAGAATCAGGGAAGGAAGGTAATACTGTACAGGAGTAAAGCTAGCAGCTAGGAGACTAGGCATTCAATATACAATTTATTAATGTCCGGTGGCTAAGCCGAAAGGGCAACTATCTAGAAAGGCCAAGATAGACCTAAATGAACGCATGGGATATAAGAATCACAAGTTTGTCAAAGAACAGAATGGCAACACTGGTCACTATTTTGATGACGTGAATTGTCCTCCGGAGTCCGCAGGAGACCGTTACTTCTCTTTTAAGAAAAAAAAGGACGGAGCATGGGTTAATACAAGTATGTATTTTATTTTATTAAACTTGATGGAACACATTTATGAATAGATATTTATTTAGATGACTACCTTAGTAATCAGAATGGAAAGCTTCAATGTAATTTTGAAATTAGGGTGGCTAGTTATTAATGGAGAAATCTAATGATCACTAAAAGATCAGGGAAGACGTGGCTCCAATAGCGGACTTTGCAGGCGATAGCGGATTTGGTAGATTTCAAATCCGGAGAGAACGCTCAACCGAATATAAAATAGATATTCGTCTCGCGGTATTAATTTGACCCAAGCAAATAAATGTGCCGCCGTTCCCCATGCCTTGGCTCACAACATAAATTAATATATAAGTTATTATAAGGAAGTCATAGATCATTGATTATTGAGCTATGAGTGACTTATAAAATGATATTCCGTATACAAAGAATGGTTATTTAAGAATGATACCTATACACATGAACCCCCTTCCATTCTGTAATCTTCTCGGTGTAGATCTCTGGGTCCAATCTTCATGATTGAATTTATACAGCAGTATCATGCTTGGAATGATGGGTAATTTCTGTGACGCTTCCTCCAGATGATTCAATACCCTCAGGCACAGGTTTCCCATATACCACATCTGCTTCGATATCCTCCAATGTTCGACCTTTCATTTCGGGTATGAGCAGTGTGACAAGCGCGGTTAGCAACATTACACCCGAAAATAGTCCTAGAACACCGTATAACCCAATCGCATTCTCCACTGTTCCAAACGCAAATGCAGTAAGCACAGCACCACACTTTCCAGCAGCCGCTGAGATCCCGTGAGACATTCCACGAACGCGAGTTGGGAATACTTCGGTAGGCATAAGAAAAGTTGTACAATTGGGCCCGGCATTGAGGACAAATTGAGAGATAGCAAAAATGACGATTAAGCCAGCCGTGCTCGTATGCACACCTGGGGCACTGATACCCGCCCAGATGGCATAGAGTATGCAAGCGATGATGGATGAATAGAATTGCTGGCGAGTACGTCCAATGAGATCTGGAAGAAAAATGCCAACATAAAATCCTGGCAGATAGCCCTAGATATTGTTTAGATATCATCTTTGATAGTAATAAAGTCATCGGATACGAACAGCACATTGAACGATGACATTTCCGATCGCAGTCTTATATAAGGTTTCCCAATGAGTGGCTCCCGTAGCATAGCCAATTTTCGACAAAATGATACTTTGATTGAGATTGATGCCATAGTAAGCAATATCGCTGACAAGTCAGCGATGGCAAAATAGAGATATGATTCAACTTACAACAGAAACCAAGATGCTGATGTAGCAAAGAGAACTTTCGCATGTTTCCATTCACTGAAATAGGCGCGAAAGTCTGCCCACTGCTCCTTTAGTCGGCGTGTTTGTCCGGGGTTATTTTCGGAGACATCTACACTTTGTTAGCAAACGAAAGCTTGGAAAGTTCTTAAAATTCACATTGCTGGTATGGGACAGTCTCTGAAATGGTAAGTCTAGCATACAATGTCAATGCAGCCGGGATGATGCCGAGACCAAGTAAAAGCCGCCAGACCCATTCCAGGTGTTCCTGATTAGCGACTACTGAGCCTTCAAATGCCTTGAGTAGTATCAAGAAGACAAGACTCGAAGCGATGTTCCCTAGACCAATATTTGAAAAGACGACCAAAACTTGCTTGG
The DNA here is from genome assembly GCA_001939245.1 of Talaromyces wortmannii. Taxonomy (NCBI): domain Eukaryota; kingdom Fungi; phylum Ascomycota; class Eurotiomycetes; order Eurotiales; family Trichocomaceae; genus Talaromyces; species Talaromyces wortmannii. The sequence goes on from MJVA01000126.1 coordinate 28,365, forward strand.
CGCGGGAACCAAAAGGGGCCTTTTCTGCCGAAAGACACGAGGACATGGGATAATCTGAGAAAAAGATGAGATCAGACAAAGAATTACCAAGGATAGCAAGCTAGTCACCTGCTCCGATCCCAAATCCTGTTACAACCCGAAAGACAGAAATCCAAGTAGTCACTGCAGTTGTAGAAAAGTTCTTCCACGGGAGTAAAACCACCATTAGGGTGCCGAACATCGTAAACAAGAGCTCCTTTCCATAGATAGTATGACGGCCCCACGCATCGCCCATAGTGCCGAATGCGAGTTGCCCAACAACCATACCTAGACTCAGAGCACCTTTGATGACAGAGCTATCGACTGTAGGAACGGAGGTCTTATTTTCTTGGAAATAGAGATATCCCAGGATTGGGACGACTACAAAAGGTCAGTTAGCGAGTTGCATCCGATAATGATTTATCCACATGTGAGCAAAACATACCAAGACCGATGGCGAGGTTCAGATAACCATCTGCGAAAAAGCCCACGCCAGCAACGGCTATGAAGCGCAATTTGGACCCAAGTGAAGTCATTGTATTTTTTTTTTCTTTCATTAAACGACGGTGGTGGAGGGAGCTTGACTTCTTCACTCAGCGCGTGCAATTTCACCGTAGTGCGAGCTATGAATTGATCTACCGAGGTAGCTGTTGTCGTTCAGCATATCGCGGTTTTGGCAGCTCCATCCTACCAGGGTTCCAATGTCATGATATACTATATGCATTGGGAACAGCAGTTGCATCGCTACCGTGGTCAAGACCTAGGTACCGTGTGCACGTTGACGGCTTGGAGATGTCGGAAAGAAGTGCTGTAGCTATGATCGATATATCTCTGTGTTAGTAGAACCTAATTACTAGAGACGCCGTGTCGACGCAGCCATTCGCAAGGGGCAGTCGTAAGCACGCGCTGCAGGGCGAGGAGGAGAAAACCACTGAGAGAGCAGGGCCGGCCACGTGCATGCGAGCCTGAGGCCTTCCCCACTCGCTCTCGGGACGAAGTGCGGCATCTTCTCCAGCTGCCGTACAACCGTCCTCTCTGTGGCAACAAAGCACCGGTGCGGCGCCGCAGGTCCATGTATTGCACGCTGTCGATTGGATGGTAAAAGAAAAATCAGGGGACTGGTTGCTTGCCTTCCAGTCAGATGCGCGACATGCAACACGCTCATTCCTAGGCCCGTCATTGGCTGCCATCGCCTCGTCCCAATGAGAGGATGGAGACCAAGTACCTACAACGCATCCATCAACGGTTTGTCCGGGATCCATGAGGTCTTAACACTCTTCTCTCGCTAGCGAGCAAGAAATACCTTCATGAGGAGTGTTTGAATACCAAATGGACGATTCTCTGCCATCTCCGCCGGCCGTGAGTGCCTTTCGCGAATCGTTTGGAGATCGCAAACCGCCCGACATCACACGCAAAATCACCGCCTGTGTCGCATGCAGAAAGCAAAAGGTAGATTGCCACGTTACTTGTGCTAACTCTCGGTGCTAATCGACCAGGTCAAATGCCACATGCGAGATGGGCAGGCACCATGCTCGCGATGCAAAAAGCGAGGCTTGTCGTGCACCGTCAACAGGAGCCTGCAGATGCTTCTGGAAGATGATATAACGTGAGCCAATTGCTGTATTCTATTATGGATCCCATAATTCTGATCTTCATTCATGGAAGATGGAAAAAATCTGTAGTACAGAAATTTCGACGTCTGGAAGACTGTGTAGCCAACATCGCTGCCAAGGTGGACATGCGAGATTTGCAGCTACCAATTGACAGCCCGTCACATTCAATCAGTCCACCGACGGCTGCAGATTCTATGCCCGCTCCAGATAGTCCAAAATCAACAGAAGAGGAAAGCGTTCCGCCACATGCATGGACAATCATCATGGATCCGCCAGGGGGACCAGCATCCATTCCAGCATCCTGTGTGCGTGAACTTCGAACAGCCGCTTCATCAGATAATCATCGATCCTCACGTCGAGCCGATTTGATTTCGTTGGGAGTCCTCTCACTCGATCAAGGTCTTGCTCTTTTTGATATCTATCGCTCGCGTTTCGATCACTTTTTGTATCGCATTCTCGGTGATACCACCAATTTAGATTCTGTGCGACGCAGCTCACCACTCCTTGTTGCTGCTGTATGCACCGTGGGGGCATTGCACTCTTCTTCTTTGTGTCAACTTTTTGACGCTTGCTATCGTGAATACAAGCATCTGGTGGCAGCTTTAATGTTTTCCTCTGGCTTGGACGCAGATGACATACGTGGTCTCTGCATTGGTGCCTTTTGGCTGCATGAACTCTCCTGGTCATTGATTGGGACTGGTTAGTTGGCCCCCTAAATAGGTAGACTAATCCTAACGAGAATTAGCCGTTCGGGTAGGGTCTACTATCAAATTACACCAGGGAATATATAGAGCATTGAATGGGGACCGAGAGGGATATCTACAAGCGCGACTTTATTATCTGGTTTACGTGTGCGATCATCATTTCTCCGTAGCATATGGCAGACCTCCAATGACACGAGAAGGTTTCATAATCGACAATGCCAGCCAATTTCTAGCCATCGAGCATGCAACCGAGGATGATGCCAGACTGATCAGCCAGGTCAAAGAATGGTCAGTTCTTGGTGCGGTGTTTGACACATTCGGGGTTAATGTCGATACCGCAATTCCACTCCACACCCTTCCCCAGCTTCGACGATTCGCCATCGACCTCGATGTGTGGTACGCAGACTGGAATGAAAAATTCAAAACAAATCAGAATATCGGAAACTACCCGCAAAAAGGAGTCGGTTTGCATTATCATTTCGCCAAGCTATATCTCTGCTCCCACGCGTTCCGTGGTCTGTCGCCTGCACCTGACGGCCATCAACGTTTAACATTAGAAATGGAGGATGTAGCGAACACCGGTGTTCTATCGGCAATGGCTATTCTTCGTGTTATCGTTTCTGACTACGAGGTGCGATCTTTTATCAATGGCCTACCCCTTTACTTTGACACGATGATCGCGTTTGCCGTGGTATTTTTGCTCAAAGTAGCAACCAAATTTGCGGCAATGACACAAATTGATACGGCTCAGATTTTGTCATTAGTCGCTGAAACAGTCACCGCGCTTCGTGATATCACGCACTCCATGCACAATCGACATTTGTTGGTGGTCATCACTGAGGGCTTGGAGAAGCTATTATGGATGTGTCAGGAACCAGGTCAAGACTCTATTCCGCAACCGTCCCCAGATCCGGAACACATTCAAAGCGATATGAGTTGGATGGAAAGCATACACAGCTATGATTTTTTAACGAATTTCCCCACGGTTCAAGACTGGTATCCATGAATAGAACGGTTCGGGTAATGATATAACATATTACAATACCCCGATAACAACATCAAAATATCAATTGATATAACTATCTGTCATACCCAATTCAACGCTAAATCAAAAATGTCGTAATTCTTCCAAGATTTCGCCGTCGCCGCATTGACATCTCTAGCTGGCTTTGACGCGATAATTGGGATATCTTGTTCCCTAGTGTCACAATGAGAATCCAGGGTGCGATATCTAACTTGAGACGAGTGGTGATCTTCTTTCCGACTTCCAATCACTGCGTTGGATTTGGAGATCACAACAAAGCCTTCTTCCCGATAAGGTGCCATGTTATACTGTTCAGCTATTTCTGCACCAGTTAAGACACGCTCAACATGTGGGAAAGAGCAGCAGTATATGACCATGTCGTCTAGTTGTGTCATGTCTCTGGGATACACGCTCACAAATGACCCTAGGGTGCCTTCGTTTGGAAACGATAGGTCAATAACCGGGCATATCACGCGAGCTGACCCAGCACCAAATTCTTTACTCAGTGCATCTTCGAGAAATAAAACACTGGGCTCGCCGTCTGCATTGGACTCCTGCCTCATTTCATGGTTACCCGTAACAGCAACAATTGGTGCCAATCCAACCAATTTTTGCAAACGAGCATCGATTTTTTTCATGAAATCATGGTTCTCTCTATCGCCAGATGCGTAGTCGTTTTGAATGTGATTCGACAGAGTCAGGTACAGAAAGTCAGAACGTTGCTCCTCCAGCAATCTGATTCCGGCATCCAAGACGAACAGTGATAGATCATTGGAGTACCGGCTTGGTGCGGAACGACCAATCCATTTTTCGACATCTTCGATCCCATTTTCTTCAAATGTACAGTGAGCGGCACTCTCCGCCGAAAAACAGATAGCTTCTTTCAAGCCGTGCGCGAGAATCTTTCTTAGTTTGTCTTCCGCTGTAACGGCCGCGACCCGAATACCGCGTAAAGACATTTGTTCAAGTAAAGTCGAACCGCGGATAGTAGAGTCACCTGCAACCATTTTTCCATTACCTGTTTCTCTAGCCAGAGAAATGTTTCCAGCAATTCTATCAACAGACGGGGGCATACCAGTGATTATAGAGACATTATTGGCATTCATGGAGGCTGGCAAACAGCCTTTGGCTGTCATCTGAAAGCCAGTTTCTGTTAGTTTCTTGAATATGGGCAATATTTCATCCCGCATCCCGGACTCAAGGTGCTTGTGGTTGAAGCCATCAATGCAGATCACAACGGTTGGTTGTTGGGGGAGTCGATATTCTTTGGAATGCAATTTGAACTTTGTCCGCGATCCTGAGGCTAGGTCAATGCAGCGAAAACGCATTTTCTTTCGGGACACTCACTTAGGAGGCATCTGCAAGATATTTCTTTATAATCGGACAACGGTGGAACCTCGATATTTGGCACTTTAGCCAGGTCGTCCCATCTTCTAACAGCAAGTTTTGCTCCAAGTAGTGGGTCTTGCTGGGCCTCTTTGATTTGCTCTTGATTGAAAACTCCGCCCTATGGAGATTTAGTCTTGTTTACAAGACACCGAAAAGAACAAGAATCAATACCTGATAGATCAACGTTTTCTTGCTCGTCTCGCTCAGCCCATCATAGTACGTCTGGTCCGTCGCAGTAAGATATCTCTTCGCCAAGACATGCGCCCCAACAAGATTTGCGACTTTGTCACTGAAGCCCAGATCTCTTAAATATTGTTCACCAAGAATCTCATGGCTTGCGGGACCGATGTATTCGCCGTCAACATTGTACATTTTATACATTTTCTCCGCGGCCGGAATAAATCGGCCGACATCGTGGAGTAGAGCAGCCAAAACAACTTCGTCATCGACCCCGTATACAATATCCTGTTGAGCAAGATGCGCGCATTGCAGCGAGTGTTCGAGTTGTGTCACAGCCTCGCCAAGGTAGTCGGTCTTACCCTGAGCGATCAGGAATGAGAAGAGAGTATCGATCGTGCGTCGTGTGTGCGACTCAACAGATGGAAGGACTGTAGGGTTTGATGAAGTAGCCATGTCTTCATCCTATTTTGGTTTCCAAATTACTTTTAATCAGGGAGACGATTATCCATATATATGTCAACAATGGGAGTTATCGAGGATATATGCACCGTCTTAACCTCCGATCTTGCAAAGAGCAGCTTCTGTCTACCGGCATGAGCACGTGAATTAAGGAACGAAGTCCGTATAAAAGAATTTTTTCGTAATCATACTACACATTTATTGCATGATCTCACGAACGAATTATGAGTCAAGCAGGTGAGAAAACCGTAGGCCTTACAAAAGCGGTTAGTCGTCGGCATGAAGACCTGTGGCGGAGGACGGACCGATGTTTTCGTAAGCAATAAGGTAACCCTCGGTGTTCATTTCCTCCGATTTCCATTTTAAGACACTAGTCAGGAAAAGCTCTACTACAGCTGCATATATATATCTCTCTGTGTGTACATTCAAGATGAACCCTGGCAACCAGCAAAAAGCAACCTGCCAAATTGCCCGACCTCAAATGTTAGAAAAGGGAACATTGTCGCGTTCGCCCTAGCTTCAAAAGACCAACACGAACATGTACGCTCTGACCCCGGATCAAGTTGAATTCTACCACCAAAATGGATATCTTCTTCTGCATGTTGAAGAGCACCAACTCGTCGATCCAATCGAACTGTCGCAATGGACAGAAGAAGTGAGGTCTTGGCCACGGGAAAAGGGCAAATGGATGCCCTACGACGAGATCAACACAAACGGCGAGCCTCAATTAATGCGCACGGAGAACTTTGTCGACTATCACTCCAATTACAAGAACCTGGTTTGCGGCGAGGCATTGGCGGGTATATTGAAAGCTCTGAGCGGTGATGTATGTCTCTCCGTGATGCATAACAGTTGTCCCAGATGGGTTTTTATCTGTATGTGATGGCAAAGAAGATCACTATTGACTTTATTTTCAGGATATGATACTTTTCAAAGACAAGATCAATTACAAACAAGCTTGGGGAAACGGCTTCCATGCACATCTTGATGCCCCCGCGTACGATCATATTGGAAAAATCGAACATATCACCGCTAATTTTGCCATCGACGCAGCGACCCACGAAAATGGCTGCCTTGAAGTCGTCCCCGGAAGCCATAAAATCCAAGTACCTCTCGTTAACGGCGGTCCAATCGACCCAACCTGGGAAGCTTCGCAGAAATGGGTGTCTATTCCTCTTGGGTGTGGCGATGCTTTGATATTCAGCTCGCACCTGGCTCATCGGTCTGCAGCCAACAAAACAGATAAATCGCGCGCCAGTCTTTACGCGACATTTCATTCTAAGATGGACGGATCAAACTTGCGGCAGAAATATTATGCCCATCGTCGCGCCAACTTTCCTCCGGATCATGGTGTGTAGACACATAAGTCTTCTTTATATGTTGTTGACATTTGCTAATACTGTCCCGAACATCTAGAGCGTGAAGAGGGCAAGGATTATTCCCAAGGATATAAGACATACGGATTCGCTGCCCCCTTTGCGAAATCCGAACAGAAATCTTCTTGAAATTTTTGCCAGACAGTCTGGGACTCTTGGTATCTATACAGTCCAATCGAGATCCGTTCATGGGCGGTTTTTCTCCTGGTAATCTCGCATTCTCTATATAAATACTATTGCGCTGCCTAACGCCCAACTCTCAACCTTTCCTTAACTCAATTTACTATCCAGTAAAATCCAAAGCCATTAGTCTTCCTTCTTCTCTCGGTGTAATACGTACGGAGAGAGGGGGTATCTACAATCAGCCACAGGTAATAATCACGCAATTTCGACGGTGTTCAGGCAGTTCCGGGCCGAATATTATTTGATTTTTATGGTTATACACAGTCTTACTATATATACCCAGCTCTAGGCTACAATAAACACAAGTCAGTAAACGCTAGGGGAGCTAATGGGCACTCTCTGCTTCCCTTGTTCCATAGAGTATCATAACTATAGGACTATCCGAATTGTCAAGAATCCTTCTTGCTAGTATGGACAGAGAACAAAAAAGCCTCAATAATGATATCACACCCTGCATTGGCACCGCTATCATCTATCCCCAAAGCCTGGTACCATACAACAATCATTCTCTCAACATAGTCCTCAAAGCCAGCAGAAGGAACGATGCAACATCGACCCTTATCCGAGCCAGGCCTAGCTTCACAGCAGCGGGGCTAAGACATCCCAAGAGCGACACAGGACGCTGGTCGTGGCACAGAGTAGTATTAAATTATAAATAGAGAGGATCAGGAACTGTCAACGAAGAACCATCATAGTTCATAGAATATTAGGATATACAGTATTCGCTGATACATCTTACAATAATCGAAATTACCTCACTTTGACTCCATCTGCCACCTGTTCTAAGCAGCCGGTCTGCCTTCTCCCCTAACATTTCCCACAACATGGCAGACAACAGCATAAGGAAGACTAGTAATCAGTTTAATTCTATAGCGACCTATAGCTTAACACCTAAAATCCATTTACTTGCTCTTAAAAACACATCCTCACATTCTTTTAGTAAAAAAATAATCCTAATCTTAAAATTAAAAAGGCAACATCATCACCTATTTCTATATTTGAAAATAACACTAAAAAGGGCTAATTATCCTAACGCGGGCCGAAGAGTGGGGCTGTAGATCTCAAAGTCTTCGTCATTAGCGGTAGAAGATCGGAAATATGGGTTTACGGATTTTTCAATTGACTGAAAAATGGGAATTATAAATCTACTGAACTACTTTCAGTGGCCCCTAAAGGCTAAATTGGTCGCCAAGCCCAATTACATTTACTAAATAATTAGAATTGTGAGTCTTATAATTCGATTCTACTAGCTCCAAAAGGGCCAGGTGGGTCTCTTAGTTGGCGATTTCTTAGCACACATTTATCGCATTTGGACTAGCTTGACAAAAGCGCTTACTATTCTAGGACTAACCTTAGAACCAGCGCTATCCTATTTGAGATGGCGTATGGACATTCCAGAAAACCCCAAAAATAATTCCGATTTGAGACTATCATGCAACTCTATTGATTAATAATATGTAATACACTGATTAGTGATCTGTATGTTAGAAATGAGGGGTTGACATATTAAAACCCCGGTTTGTATTATAACCGAAAACTAACGTTCTATAAGCGATAAAGATTATTATTGGTTAGATAAATTATTATGACGCTTTGATATGAGGGTAAAGAATAGGTAAAAAGAGTGATTATTTATGTCTATTGCCTTTCTAAAATAAGGATTCATCCTCCCCTATGAACCTTGAAAATAGATCCACATGCGCAACGAGATTTAGCAGACCGAACGGATACTGACCTATGAAAGCAGTATTTGCTATCCCGATTTCTAGAGAGCATCATTCCGTTTCGGCTAATGCACCTCGCAAAATGGAAGTCTGAATGTAATCCTAGCTGACTTATTAATTGTAACAGGATTCGAGACTTTCTTACGATATTCCTGGTAATTTAAGCGGCCAATGAACATACTGCATTGTGTAACTTCATTTATGTGGAGTTAGCATAAGATCCTACGCTTTATTCCAATGGACATCTTACTTACGGTTTTGTGGACTGTAGGTGATCGAAGTTGGGAGTCATTAGCTTTGCCCAATAAACTAGCGTATGACTCCACATGCATTAGTGTAGCTACGTAGTAATGGAGCAAACACCTAACCTTGTCATGCCTTGTACCATGTCAATCTTTGAACCGAGGTCATATGGTATCTGCTTACAGTTGAGCTATATAAATAATCGTCATCCTCACTTGTCTAAAAGCTCAAATTGTGAGGCTCCAGACGTTATATCCAGTATATAACCCCTCGGTGCACGTTCGGCACCCTCAGAAAGCCTCACGTGACATTCGCCAAGGCACTAGCGGAGCGAGGAATTACTTCTACCGCACGTACGGCGAATATGCTACCGGTAGCAATCAGTTTGTATATATATCTATACATACATTTAGTTGCTAAATCCAGTGCTTTGTCTGCTTTCTAAATAACTCTCTTATATTCTGATTGCTCTATATCTTTAGGTAGAGAGTTAGTAAGTATTAGAAATAGTTAATATAAAAAGAATATCTGTAGCTGTTACCTCTAAGTAAAACCTAAGTAAGTCTAAACGGGCATTATCTTAACTAGAGTCTATAAATAATCTAATCCTTGTAGAGGTACTATAAGAGGAAAGCTAGATATAAGTCTAGATGCCTAAGTCTATACTATTAGATTTAGAAGAGATATCTATCTAATTTATAAAAGAATAGTTAGACTCTATGCTATTTTCTAAGTTAGAAAAGGTTAGTAAATATCTTAAATAGTAAGCCTATATAATAAAGCTGAAGCAGAAGATACTACAAATCTAAGATTAAATTTGAAACCCTATTACCATTAGCGCGGTTATAGAAGAAAAACGTTCTTAAACTGATATCTTTACGGATAAACGTTCTTTAAGGTTTAAGATAGATAATTTCTATATTAGTAAGACCTATAGCGAATACAAAATGTTTATAGAAAGAGCCGAATCTTAGTTTAAGAGGTATTTAAAGTGGTATACTACGTATCCAGAGTATAAAATCGGTGAAGTAGTAGATAATCTAGATTAATCCTACTTTTTGCAATACTCTATATTCTAAAAGGAACGTAGGGATATAGTAAACGTGAGTTAGAATGATTTTAAGAGTTATCTATAACGAATCTTTAATGATCCTGATATTCTCTAAACTAAAGCTCTACGCTAATATACTGACGCTAAGCAAAGAGAAGAACAATCTATGTACGAATTTATATAATATCTTTATATATAAAAAGAATAAACAGATATTAAGTATACAGAAAACCAATAAATAAGATAACTCTGAGTTAAGATTCTTCTAAGTATTTAAAGCGAAGCTTAGAAGTATAAGGATGAACTAGATAATTATAAAGTAATTATTGTGTTCTTTTAGAAAGTGGAAGATTTGATGTTAGAGCGGTAAAAAGCTAGAGTATTATATTAAAAGAGGTCTGTTCTGCTGTACTGTGGATCTAAAAACGGCGATAGGCTGAGGGATTAGTTAATAGACAGATGGTAAGGACCTAGTATGAGATCTGGGCCTTAAGAGGGATTTTTAAGAGGGGATATTAGGGGCTGAGATTAATATAAGAATAATGCGAATGATTGGAACTACTTTAAGTGCGGTTAACTAGGCTATTGGTCTAGAGAATGTCTAAACCTAAAGATTAGAGAGGGTCAGAGGGGTGTAGATAATTTAAAAAACTAGAATCTTAGCTGTTGGGTGCAGTAGCTATATTAGAGATTAATTCTAATATTATATCTAGAGACGACTTTAAATTGGAGTAGTTTCTAGTAGCTGAGATAAGGCTTCTAGATATAGTTGGAGCTCTGGTATTTCGAGTACTTATAGATAGTAGAATCTAAGAAAGTTTTATAGATTAGAGCCTAGTAGAAAAGCTGGGATTCTATTTGTATAAGGCACTTTGAAGAGTGAAAGCTATTGATGAGTACTGGATCTGGGCCTATAGTAGGTATGAGTTAGATATATAAGCTGTGGATTCTAAGGGTTTACTTTAAACTATAGACTGTGTGTTAAATATAGTAGATATTGATGGTTATAATCTTATACTAGGCATATTGTGGCTTTGGATAGTGAATCTTGATATAGATTGGGCTATTAGTTACTAGATCTACCGATTCTATACTAGTATGGGAAGAGTTGAAATTTTAATGCTATATAAGATATAAAGGGAGCTTTTAGCTAGATATATTATATATTGAATACTGTCTAATACCCTCTAGACTAATGAATTGAGGCTGTGTGTAGCTAGACTTAATGGTAAGAAATATATTAAGATGCTACTAGATGAACTTAAAAAATAGGAATTAGTAGTGGAATTAGGATAAAAGCTCTTAGAATATTTTTAAGAGTATAAGGATATTTTCTTAGAAGAAGTTATAGATATATTGTCTAAATATATAGCTTATAATTATATTATTAATCTTAAGCTAGGCACTATACTGTCTTATAAACCAATATATAGATTTACTAAATCTGAATGGGAGGTCTTGAGAGCCTATCTGAAGACTGTCTTAGAGAAAGGCTAGATAAGACTATTAAAAAGCCTAGCTAGGGCTCCTATACTATTTATTCTGAAGAAGGATAGAAGTCTTTGACTATACGTCGACTATTAGGGCCTTAATGCTATAATGATAAAGGACTGATATCTGCTTTTATTAATATTAGAGACCCTGGATTGACTATTAGAAGCTAAGATTTATACTAAACTCGATCTTAAGGATATGTATTACCGTATAAGAATAAGAGAAGGAGATAAGTAGAAGACTACTTTTTAAATAAGATATAGCTATTATAAATATAATATAATACTATTTAGATTGGTAAATATATTAGCAATATTCTAGGCTTATATTAATAAAGCTATGTCAGATTTACTAGATATCTGTATAGTAGTTTATTTAAATAATATAGTAATCTATTCTAATAACTCTAAGGACTATAAGGCCTAGGTTTAAGAGGTATTGCGAAGGCTGAGAGAATATTAGTTATATTATAAATTGAGTAAGTATAGCTTTGATATCAATACTATTAAGTATTTAGGGTTTAATATTAGTTCTAAAGATATAATAATAGAAGAGGTTAGAGTCTAAATTATTAGAAAGTAGTTTAAACTATAGACTGTGAAGGAAATCTAGTTATTTTTTAGGTTCGCGAACTTCTATCGCAACTTTATATCTAAGTTCTTAAAGGTGATGAGGATATTAACTAAACTTATTAAGAGAGCTTTGAGTAAGGCTTTTAAGTATTAGAAATAGAAAAAAAATCTTAGTTTATTAAATCTTAAAGTTTTAAAAGTATTTAAGGAACTTAAGACTTTATTTTATTAAGAGTTTCTACTTTGGTATTTTGATCTTACTAGATCTATAAGGCTAGAAATAGATATTTTAGGAGGCGTCCTAGGAGCGGTGCTTATCTAGTTATATAAAGATAATAAGTGATATTCTATTACTTATTAGTCCTGAAAGCTGCAAGGACTAGAGATTAGATATAAGACTTATAATGTCGAACTAATAGCTATAGTCGATGTATTTATATATTAGTGGTAATACCTAGAAGATAGCTAATATCTAGTAAGGGTTCTGATAGATTATAATAATCTATAGTATTTTATTACGACGAAGGTGCTGTCTAGATGTTAGGCCTAATGGGTAGAATATCTCTTAATATTTGATTTTAATATAGAGTACTATCTTAGATTAAAGAATTCTATAGATACACTAAGCTGGCATCTCAACTATATGAATAATATTAGAGATAAGATAATAATACTTTTTATATTATAGAAGAAGCTTCGTAAGGGAGTATTTATTATTAATAAAGAATTAAATATTCTCTTCTAAATATATATAAACTCTGTGAATAGAATAGTATATATTAAAAAAGTCTAGAAGAACCTTTTTATTACTAGCAAAGTTAAGGCCTATAGATCTAAAGAAAAGAATATCTCTATAGATAAGAGTACTATTACTAGTAATATAGAAGATCTAGAGCTTCTAGTACTATAGTCTCTAGCTACCAAAGCTATAAAGACTAAGATAGTCTATACTAGTATAAAGCTAGATATAGAGACCTTTCTTTAGATCTGTTAGCAAGGGGACGCCTTTATATAGAAGAAATCAAAGGACCTTTAAGAAGGCGCTCATAGGGCTAAGGATTTGAATTAGAATATTGAAGACAGTGGTCTACTTTAATATAAGGATATGGTCTATGTCCTACTAGACAAAGCTCTATAATTAGAAATTATAAAGAATAATTATGATAATATATAAGGTGGTTATTTTGATAGAGATTAAATGTTAGTAGTTATATGCTAAAAGTATTTTTAGCTGGTGATAAAGGCTGATATTAAGTACTATATTCGAATTTATACTGTTTATTAATGTATAAAGATATATTAATATAAGAAATATAGATTACTAAAGTCTCTATTGGTCTCTTTTAAATCCTTTAAGGTTATTACTATAGATTTTATAACTAGATTACCCTTAATGAAGTGATAAGAAGAAACTATTAATGCTATATTGATTATAATAGACCTCTTCTTAAAGTATTATATCTATCTATTAATCTAAAAGGCCTTAAAGGCCAAAGGACTGATAAAGCTACTTTATAAAAATCTAGTCTAATAGATTATATTCTTAAATTATATAGTATTGAATTGGGATAAGCTATTTATTAGTAAATTCTAATAGACTATATATTTCTATTTAGGAATTATCTATTAGCTATCTACTATTATATATTTATAGATAGATAGATAGACTAAATATTAGAATTAGTTGATAGAATACTATCTCTAATGCTATATAAGCTATAAGTAGATGGATTAGCTTTAATAGATCTTAATAGTGTAGTATATGTATAATAATAGTTATTATAATATAACTAGTAGGACACTAATGGAAGTCTTAATGGGATTTATAGGAGACCTATGGATAGATATATTAAAAGAACCCGGAAAGAGTAATATAGATATAGAATAAAGAGTTTAAGATCTCTAGAATATATAGAAGAAGCTCTAGAACTGCCTAGAATAGATAAAAGAATTCTAAGTAAAGTACTATAACCATTAAAGATAAAAGAAGATATATAAAGTTAAAAACTATATTATACTTTAAATAAAAAATATAACTTTCTTTTAATATTTAAGAAAGCTAGATAACAGATAAATAAGTCTATTCTAAATATTGAAAATCTAAGAAACTAATATATATTGATTAGATTTTATTTTAAGATATAGAGAACTATATTTTATATTTTATATTTCTTTATTAGAACCTTTCTATACCGCTTTAGAAAATCTTAAATCAGATGGTCTGATCTTAGTGGATAGTATATCTAAATATATAATAGAAGATATTATCTAGAAAAGGATATAGGGTCGGTAAGTCTAATATCTAATTCGGTAGAAAGGATAGCTATTAGAAGAAGCTACTTGGGAACTAAAAGAGGTGTTATAAGGTGTCTAAGCACTTGATAACTACCTTTAATGTAAGACTGAAGGATCTATAGTATCGGAATTATGTGCTAAAAAGAGGGATAGAAGTAGGAAGAAAAAAGATTTTTAAATTTAGAGCTGAAGCCCGTATTTATAGTATAAAAAACTAAACATAAAATAAAGGAAAAAGCCTTATAGAGCAGTATAGAGTATCTTAATAGTCTAAAGGTCTAATATAAAAGAGAATTTAATATCTAAAGATAACGGCTAAATATTGTAAAAATAGATAAGATAATCTATCAGAGCGGTATTTATGGTCGAAGTGTTATAAATAAAATAGGCGAGCATAGGATTGTATTGTTTATATCTAAAAGTATTTCCTTAGAGGGAAGCGGTATAGCCGTGGTAGGCAAAGGGATTTATGAAGGGATCTAGTGTAGCTATCAGCTTATTAGCTAATATAGATGCCCATTTAGAACACTAAGAAGAGAAAGTATCTACTATCTAAGATATAGAGCTAGTTATTTTAGAAGAAGAAATAATAGAAGTAGCGATAGGGATATATATAATGAAGATAATCATAGTCTTATCCTTACTGATAGTGGTAGGGTGATGAACAGGAGTATGACGTATGGCTATATCGATCTTGTATATCGTCTTCTTTTAACTGTTAATCCAGCCTGCTGTTAACTTAATAGCGCAGCAAGTAGTGGCCTTCTGCATAGGAAGGATCTATATATATGTTAGTAGATAGATAAGAATATTCTACTAGTGAATATACTAGTAGATAATTTATAATAGACTTTTTTAGCTATATATAGCGATTGCATAGCCCTAAAGAATTGGTATAGATGAATAGACGTGTGTTGTTAACATCCTTGAATGCCTAAAGGCAGCGTTGGTAGGGTAGAACCTGCTTCTTGCCCTTATAGGTGACGGGCGTAAATGGTATAGAGAGAGTAGTAAACTGTTGATTTACTAAATTAATAGTAATTCAAACGTAGGTAAAGGAATATTATAAATCTTTTGTCTTTTCATAGGGGATTTTTTAATGCTAGTGCGTTTAGCTGTAAGGGCGGCATAGGCAATAGCGTTATAGTTTGGCGTGTGAGGTACTATCCTAAGTTAGTAATAGATCTTCGAACTAGCGGCTAAGGTAACCAATCACAATATATGTATCTTGCGATAGTTTGATATTTACTTAGGAGGTATAGGGAACAATATAGTACGAAGAAGAGCGAGGGTAGAGAAGTAGCGCAGGGGAGTAAAGTGTTATAGCGAAGTATATAGCGAAGGAAGAGAAAATTTAATATTTTTATAATAACGCAATTTTTATAACAATAATAGTTATATATAATCGTTAATCTATATCTCCTGCGTTAGGTAATAAGCGTGATAACTGTTATAGTGCATATCTGTGATACTAGTAGCTTGGAATAACTAGCATCTCCGCACTAGCGACTATTTATAATCCTGTATTAGTATACAACGCTGATTCTATAAAAAGAGAGGAGAATGTGAGGCTCTAGATGTTATATCCAGTATATAACCTCTCGGTGCACGTTCGGTACCCTTAGAAAGCCTCACGTGACATTCGCTAAGGCACTAGCGGAGCGAGGAATTACTTCTACCGCACATACGGCGAATATGCTACCGGTAGCAATCAGTTTGTATATATATCTACACATACATTTAGTTGCCAAATCCAGTGCTTCGCCTGCTTTCCGAATAACCCTCTCACACAAATCTTATGACTTGTCAACAAAGGAAGACAATTAGCAAGGTTACACTACAGTAAGTATGGCGTTCTTATTATGTTAAACTCTTGAGAAAATATTGACCTTACTTTCTATTTCTATAGCACCTAGTGAATCCACATTATGTTGCCGAAAAAAATTATAACATTGTTACTTTTTGTGGCAACAAACTCCATCGCAATGTCCACAACACGATACATCGTGCCAATCCCCGAATCAACCAAAATTTTGGAGACTCGTAAACAACTCAATGATATGGCACTGCAATATCCACTTGGAACTATGGATGACAGGAATGGAGGCTATTATCTCCTTGATCACGATGATACCGTTTTAGCTATCGCATCTGATTCCTTATGTGAAGAACTGGACGCCTCAATGGAGGCAGCCAGCAACAAGTCACTTTTAGACGAAGATAGAGAAGATGTTGCACCTCAAAGCGTCGAGGCAAACTCCGATCTGTCAAAGCGCTCTTGCTCCCATCCACGATGCTTCAACCATGCCGTCTGTCTGTCCTACAGCGATTGCCACGTGTGTTCTTCGAGCAGAAATCGATGCATCTGAGCACGTTTAAAACAGAGGTGATGCAGAGAATCCACGCGTTGGGGTAGAATTCGTATGTATTTTCGTTTCCTGTGTTTTATTCAACGCTCATAGTGACAAGGTCATGCCCTCCAGTACCGCGCCTTGCAAGAACGGCTTTACACGGTTTGCAACTCTTCGACTCTTTCTCAGCGCCACTATCGCGATCTATATATCATATTCTTGGTTCTTAGCTAACCTCAATATGAGACATATATTTATAAAACCTAACAATAGTTCCCATTAAGAATTACAGTAACTTGATAGTAAATAAAAATAATGTAAAGCCCCTATACGAATAGCATAAGATTAGTAGTAAATCTAGTATATAACACGTGACCTTAGACACTAAAAAGTTATATAACTTATAAAAAGTCTTTATAACCTTTAAAGTTATTATAAAAAAAGAATAGTAATGTCAGGAACTCATATGGTAGTTGGTCTATGCACAAAAAGTACGACTAGAATAATCGGCCAATGCTGATTATTGCGGACCAACACCCTATAAGCAAGCCTGTGAGGTGCCCAAGCCTCACAAGTAAATAACTATTTTATAAATTAAACTCCATATTTTTATTAAAAATCAATATAATTATATTCTATTAATTCTATTATTATAATCTATTTACTTTACTAAAAAAAAGATTTATTATATTAATATTATATCTTTATACTATATAATTTATTTAAATATAATTATAACTTTTAAATTATCTATATCTAAAGATGTACAGGTTGGAATTAGATAGATAGTTTTAGGAAAGTATTAAAGATAATTAAATATATATTAGGACCAATCGCGAAAATGCCGCATTTCTTGGCCTGAAACATGCCATGATTGACTTGACCCGATTACAACCGGTATCCTTGTCCAAAATAGAAAAGTTACCACAACTATTTCGCGCAAGCTGACAAGGCTGAAAGGAATCATGACACAGTATATTCAGCTTTGAACAACGCTACCAGTATAGCTTAAAGCAATATATTAAGAGACTATACTAAATTACCAAAGTCAGGCATTAAACTAATCAAGTGATAAACCAGGATACTCCGGTCTGCGGCACAGGTACCTCTGGGAACTACCATAATGACCCTCATCTCTCTTCGTCTCTCTATCTCACTTGCTCGCAAGTCTCTGGACCTCCTGCCCTTCCCGAACCCCTCACAAAACAAGGAAGTTACTAATTACTCACAAACGATCAGAACCAAGCGAAGATCAAATGTTCCCGGTTTAGTCACAGGAAAGCCAAAGATAGTCACCGAGGAGAGTTATCTTATGCACCATCCGGAGGACCGTATAGGCTGGTATTTCTACGCAACCAATTTGCTGATTGAGCAGAACCGAGTACTTGCCCTTTGGCGAAGCGATATCGTATTTTGCGACGACACTCGACTCCTCTTCTTGTCAAACTGTTAGGCCCGTCGCTAGCAGAGCTAGTAGGCAACAGCGGTTTCCCTGGTCCGTAAAAGTAGATCAAGCGACTTTCCCAAAGATTGTTCAAGTCTAGTTCGTTCAAGTGACTGGTGTGGGTGGTCAGGTAGTCGAGTATAGGTCCAAACTTGCCTGTATGCAGATGAACCCACTCCATGCTGAGACCGCATAGCTGGCTGGCCTTTTGAAGGAATATAATAAGTGTAATATCATCTGTGTATATCCCTTTCAATCGACAAAGCCGTAGTTGGACGAAATGCGTTGACTGTACCACATGAGTGAGAAAGTGCCTCTTCTCTATCTCTGCTTTGTCCAGTTTGATCTGACGTAGGTTGTACCAGTGTAATCCAAGCTTTTCCACTTGTTGACATAGTCCCAGAAGACGAGCAATATCGCCAGTATGACTTTGAGCAGCTATGTGTTGTTTGCCAACAGAATCTTCCTCCACTATATGATGTGATAGGCTCACTGAAAGAGACTTCAGCTTCCCTAATGCACGAGATATTTGCAGGGTATCTAGGACCTGGCCAATCTGATCGCAGGCCAGGCTACACCGATCAACAGTGCCAAACACATCCAACATTTCAACCGGTAAGGCACTTTGCGCAAGGGCCAACGATACTATTTGGAAAGTCTGTGCGGCGGTATGCCAGACTTGCTTCCAATCACGGACTTTTTCAACAGACACTAGCTCACTATTGCCATCACCATCCTCAACTTGAACCTGTACTAGTAAGGTAACAGATTGTAAGCCGGCATGCGTCGAATTCAGCCGTAGATTGGTGAAAGCTTGTGCAAGATCTATTTTTACTAAATATTTATTTAAAAATAATAGAACTTATATAGATAAAATTAAAAATTTAAAAAAATATTTAATAACCAAATGCTAAGAGAATTTCTATATAAATTATAATTCTAACACGGTGTCCGATCCCTTATATTGAGGTTCTCTTAAGGATGAAGTCCCTTATAACCAGGGTTTACTGTATTTGCTACTTTACTCAGTTTGGAAGTGCAGCCTTGATGTCCACGAGCATCCAAATTGGGCATACGATTCAGGAATGACAGCGCAGATGCATCCTATATTGTTGGCTCCCACCTTCCTAAAGCCTATGAGGTACAAGTATACATGTATGTCTCAATACCCTCAACTTCTATCAAAGGAGACTATGTAAACCTGTTTTACGACCAGGTGCTGATTTGGACGCTCTGCCTGGACTGCCTCCGCGGTAATTTGTTGGTCCTAGTAGATAATGTTCTGTTTTAGCGAAAGACAAATCAGACATAGACGTCTCCTAGCCATGTTCTATACTTATTTCGAGCTTTTATCTTAGTCGGATTATTTACTCTCTTTTACGAGTGGCTGTCATCCGTCGTGATAGTTCCAATCCTTCAGTGGCTACTCTCAATTGTGCAAATTTCTGTCGATTCCCGCATACATAGAGGTCCTGCCATGTTTTGACATGTTGATCAGACGCTCAGTGTCCTTATACTGGCCCTAAGTGTTCTTGGGAGTTGTTGGGTTCACCCGAGAGATGCCTCGGTCACCAGCACCCTCATATCATGGCCCGAAGGGCGAAGGAGCGAAGTGCCTTTTCGAGTTTTGCATGAACGCCAGTAAGGTCCTTAACAAGACTGAGAGGAAGTACGTAGACTAACCAAACCCACTGGAGTGCAGGACTTCAAACAACTGCGCTGACTATATTGTGGATGCCGATGTGCCTGACTGCGAGGCTCTCTGCGCGCCCTCGAGCTTCTCATCCTCTAGCAGCAGCCTGGATAAACGTCACGTGCAATTTTGGCCCACAAGATTATCGGACAACTTGAATGAAACAGCCTTTTTGCCGAAGGTACACTCTGGACCAGTTAAGAGAGAACTCACGACCCTTTTGCAGCAAGATGTTGCTACGTATCTTCCCACCCAATTCAATGGGAACTATGACCCGTACTTTGGTCTTCCTACTGCTCTCGTGGAGGTCATAGACGGCGGGGATACAGATAATACCGTTGTTGTGCAAAAGGAATTAGGGGATACACCATTCCAAGTAGGCCCAGCGGGCCTTCATGGATGTGCCATTGTTGCAATTGTGTCGGACAAGGCGGTCTACATGGCGAGCTCAACGTGGAATATTCTTGTCCTTGTTGCCTTGGAAATGAATCGACTAATGATCTAGTGAATTCGGATTCTATTTAGGGTCATTTCTGGGACATTCCCGCATGGTCCAGCACTACAAGGGAATTCAATGAATGTGTGCTCAATTTCTTCAGTGGCAGTGGTCAGTTTGGAATTGGACCTGGTCTTAACCCAGCGCTTTTTACCGCGAACGACAACACGCGTGTCTACATTATGACTCCCCGTCGTAGGGGAGCTAGATACACTACATCAAATTATACAAGAAAGGCACTAAGTCTGATTAGTACTATCAAAACGGCTTTGAGGAATCAAAACGTGCCTGTTGCTATCTGAAAATATGTGCGGCTTAATTGGGACGATTCGG
The DNA here is from genome assembly GCA_001939245.1 of Talaromyces wortmannii. Taxonomy (NCBI): domain Eukaryota; kingdom Fungi; phylum Ascomycota; class Eurotiomycetes; order Eurotiales; family Trichocomaceae; genus Talaromyces; species Talaromyces wortmannii. The sequence goes on from MJVA01000126.1 coordinate 49,007, forward strand.
GTGATGCCGCACAGGTCAACAAAAGCCAGAGGGGCATTGCACTTTTCCAATTTGATCCAAACGCGTTCGGCACGGGGAACCGTGGCTGGAGAATCTTGTATGAAGAAATGCAGTTTTTATCTACCGATCCTACCCCTGGCCCCGATTCCGCAAATGGAATTCCACCCCTGCCGTCACTGGCCGACGACGCAGAGTAACGTTTTCAGTACTTGCAGGGTTTATGGAGGCTAATTTGATAGATGTGCTGTTATCAAATTTATTTCATTCACTGGAGCCAGCCTCGATAACCTATACGGACAGTTTTTGATATGTAGACTCCGACTGTACAGATAGACCCACTCAGATTGATCCAAGGCAGAGTCATAAGACGTTTCGAATCAATTATAGTTTTGTCAAGCACTATAACAGAGTACTTCATCCATCGAGCCTGCAGTTGAGCTTGAAAACAGTAAAGTTGCGACATGTTCATCAAGAGGCGTAGATTGAAAAGCTTTTTAGTCTGATAAGATGCAAGCACATTTAGCCTGCTGTAATAAGGGTCAGTGGCTTTCAGCCTAAATACACGGAAACCATCCGTGCGCCGGAAATGAATCTCGTTGGATTTAGTCTGAATACGTAGAAATTATCTGTATAGATAAGAAGATTAATCTTAAAGTTATTTTTAGTCTACATATATGGAAACCGTTTATATAGACATTGTCAGAAGATTGTTTATCGCTCAGCCAATCGATAACGTAATCGGTAAGTGGGTTGGCCACGTAAACGAGTTGGCCACTTCCGCTCGAAAACCGTCCTATATTATCTTTAAAAATTCAACACGTTAAAATGCTACCAATTCGCAATAAAACTAAGTTGAATTATTAGGAACAAGAAGGAAAAATCTAATTAGTATTATCTAATTTAAAAAATGAAAAAATTTGCTCTATATAGTAAGCTATAGAGGTTTATAATATCTTTTATTTAACCCTAACCCTAACTTAATCTAATTAGTTTAGATATAGAATAGTTTGATATAGACCCCTCTAAAAACTAAACAGTTCGGAATGGGACGGCCCGAACCGAACCGAAACTGAACTAAATGACACTCTAAATATAGTATTTAATACTAACTTTAACTAGTCCTATATAATTTATTATATAGTGCGCCACACTGCAATGTAACCTCTTGGTTGGAAAGAAAAGAAACATATCCCTGGATTCAGACATCAAAGGAGGGTCAACATATCACATGCATACTATGTCACATGGTTCCGTGACAGGCCGACGTTTTTGACCCAAAACCCAACCCAGACTGGGTTGGGTCTGGGTTTTACTGGGTCATGCAGAAGACTATTTACAGCTAATGATTAATATTTCTATTAGTAGCTGCTGAATGGTGCTATATATACGGATGAGCATAGTATATATATTTAGGTAATTTGGTTAGAATAATAGAACAGTAGAATAATAATGAAGTATAAAAATAATAAAGAACTGAATACTCTCCGAAGCGCTTGGAAGCTAAGTAAGCCGGCTGAGAGAGCGAATGTCAGGGACAGCGAGAGCAAGCCCTGATATGAGTCTCGTTCGCACTTCTATGCATTACTACTGCAGAGAGAAACTACTTCCCTATGTCAGCCGGAGCTGCAGCTGGAGGAAGGTCCAGATACGGACAATCCGCCGGGTTGGCGTAAAAGACCCCTCCGAGGCGTTCAATCATCATGCACCGCTCCTGCATCGTGTAGGCGTTGCTCAACAGGCCAACCCCCTTACTCCCGGCCTCGTCGAGGGTGGTGTGTAGAACCCATACCCCCCCAGTTTCCGGCCAGCCCACTTGGAGAAACTCATCCGTATCCTTAGAGCCAACGACATGGTATTTTCTGACCAGGTCCTTGTGGTTTTTCCACCATGTCGCACCCAGCCGACGCACTAAAGGATATTAGACAGAATACGGATATGAATTCGGAGTTCGGCATGGAAGCGGGGAATAAAGGTAAGAGAGAGCCGACTCACTGCGATCGCAATGTTCATCTTCCTCCGATTGAGGCTCGACCAAATCCCGAGGCAGGTCAAAGCGGTCGTATCCGAGGAACTCGAGCTCCACGCCCAGACAGTTATGTAAGGTGTATATGCCACCTTTGGAGGGCCACCCGTAGACATCCACTCCAGGCCCGTACCCGTAGCTAAAACGATAACGTCTTTCAGGCCCGCGAGGCCCGTTGTCGCCACAGTCCACCTTCTCATCCATAGTCTCTTGCAGGTAGGATTGGCCAGGTAGGATGTCGGCTGTGGGAGATTGGGCACGAAAAGGAAAAGAGAAACTCAGGACAGCAGCCACACACGGAAAGAAGACTGCCACGGCAATGTACCAGATCATTGCTTCTATCGGGAGATTATGTCGCAATGCGGAGCACTACATAACAAATTATTTGAGGCTAGTTATATTAAGTTAGTATTATATATTGTATTTTAGAGCTTTTATATAATTTATTTTCATCTTTATTTTTTAGATCATTTATATAATTTATTAATTATTAATTTAATCTTTTAATATCTCTATAAATAATAATAGAAGAATAATAAAAAATATATTATAAAAATTATATAAGTCTGCTAATTATAATGATATAGGTTATATATAGCTAAGAACCATGAATATGCTATATAGAGCCTAATCCTTTTACTCTGCTGTAGCGTTTTTATAAAGGATACCCAAAAAATAATTTGCGAACTGTGAACGTCCAGAACAGCCCTATGTCAAACCGTGCACTCATGATATCTCTCTCTGGGCCCGGAGGTGCTCAATCACTCTCCACCAATGATGCCCACGAGCCATGTTCTCCAACGCAGCTGCAACGCAACAGCCATATAGCGAATTTGAGACCCTGTGCCAAATTGCTGAGCGATGAAGCTATCCAGGAAAAGTTCTGGTACTAGCTTGTCCGATCTCGGGCATACCTTCCGCAAGCCGATGTCATTTCTTGCAGCGGGGATAGCTGGATACGGATAAACTCCAGGCAGAGGACGCGCACATAATAGTTGTCTGTACAAAATCCATATGGCTTTGTAAGGCTTGAACCAGCTGTCAATCCCAGAATCGGTGCCCTTCGCTTTCTCCATTGCTCGCTCAACATCCTTAGCACTGCTGACCAGTGCCACTGCATCGTTGGACCATGCTGTACGATTCTCCACGTGCGGATTTAGGAGTGCCATCTCTAGCAGCTCCGAAAGCTTGCGGAACGTGTTTATTTGGCGATAGAATTGGGGCGAATGAACTGTCAGATTCAGAGTCTGAGACTTGTCGTCTACCTTCGCGATGCGCATGTGCAAAAGGCCGTAGGGACCATGCTCGGAATCGTTGTTTTCATGTCTGGGTACGATGGCAACGGAATACTTCTGCTCGGATTGTGCCCAGAAAAACTCCAGATACTGGGCAAAAACGGAGGCTAGATACGCCTCGTTTGCGTTTGGCTGCCGCGGGATCGCCGTTTCCCGTGGTTCTGGCCTATACCAGACCTGCAGCCTGCGGACATGGGCGAGCACGACAGCCTCAAACACAATCTTGGGAAATGTGGTTAGGATTGTTGGGCCCCAGGACATGATGAGCCACATGGAATCGAGCACCGATACCGTGACTGGGTCAATCGCAGGGCCAATGGACCACCAATTAGTGATCAATTTTGCATGTTCTTTTGAGGACCGCAGGATGACAGTCAGAGAAATGCGGTCATTGATCATGGGATCTGGGCTTGAGAGCACATAGGAGCCCTTGCGGGAGCTAAAAGGTGACACGTGGAAATCCTTTTGCATCGTATTTTTGAATGCGCTGCCATTGGGAGGAGCTTTAAAAAGATACATGCGTCGCTCGCCAAACGTGTTGTTCACTTCCGCAACGATGTGGGGTAACGTGCGGTCTTCTATATACAGGAACCAGAATGAGGCTGGTTTAAACGTATAATTGAGAAACCGGGGTGAAGTCAAGAGGTAGATAAATGGATAGTCAGAAGGTTCCAGACCCTTTTCACAACTCGTTAACTAAGCTGGACCAGAGGGTATCTTGAGTGTCAAACCCAAATCGACACACCTGAAGCTTTAAATATGCATCTGTGTTTTCAGAAAGGGTCTCGCCGTCCCGCCCCTGGTGCAGATGGTCCACGGGCGAGACATGGAACCAGCCTCTCTTCCACCAGACCTTCCAGGCTATTTGGACGAGGATGATGATGACTATAGTATGGTGGGCCGTGACTAGCGTATAGTGGGACTTATTACATATTATCCGATGTACAATTAGAAAGTCTGAATATGCTACTGAAGGATGTAAATAGTTCTTTTGGTTCTTGAAAATTCGTCTAGAAGCAAGGCATACTGATATCCAGAGCGATGACTACTCTTATGTTGTACAAATACAACCGTTTTGCGTGTAAAGTATGAACTACCACAATCACAATATATATTAAGTCATCAATTGAAATGAAATAGCAAGGGCGATGAACATTGAGACCCTACATAAGTATATAAAAATGGAAAATACTTTACAGCATCCACACTAAGTATTGGTGAGTATAGTAAACGGATCAGGCATAAGATTTGACATGTTTGTTCATCCAACTAATCACTGTACGATACCACAGCAACAAATTTTCCGGATGCTGATTGCGGTGATTCTCCTCCGGGAGTGTAAGAAACGCACTCTCAACCCCTCTCATCTGTAGAGTATGAAATGAAGCCTGGCCTTGAGCAATCGGTTGATGAACGTTTAGCTCGTTGTGAACTATCAAATGAGGCGTTTGCCAATGGCTAGCATACTGTGCCGGATCCCATTCCTGCCATCCAGGTGGGTTTTCCCAAGGCATCCCATTGAAATCATGTCGGAGAGTTTGTGAGTCACTTGCCAATTGAGTCATCATACTAAAAATACCATTGTGTGTTACCAGCGCCTTAAAAAGACGGCCGAATTCATGGCCTTGTATCCAGTTAACCATATACCCTCCATATCCATGGCCTAGAGTCACAGCTCTATCTGTGTCGACGTAGCTGAGGTGTTGTTTGACGTGTTCAAAAACGTTCTGAAGATCGTTGTATGGTAATCCACCCCATGACCCTCGGACTGCGTTCGTAAACTCCTGGCCGTAGCTTGTACTGCCCGTTGGATTTGGTGCAATAACCACGTATCCTTGCTCAGCAAAAGTGATGAGGTTCCAGTTTATACTCCATTGGTCAAGCCACACACCCTGAGGTCCGTCATGAATAAAAAAAGCCAGCGGATATCTTTTCTCGGGTTTAAAAAAAGACGGCTTGACGATCTATGTATGCACTTGGCGACCATTTGCACTAGAAGGCCAAATCTCGACGATCTGGCTGCGGTCAAAATTCATATAAGGAGGAGTGAAAGAGATGAATGCAGGTGACTGTGCGTCAAAGAGATAATATTCCCTGCTGTGGTTAAGACTATCACAAGAGGCCAGCAACTTGGACTTTGACAAGCTCGATGAAACTGGTGTGACATCAATAACGGAACCCTCCCTTAGAAACCCACTTAAGAGCTCTAAAGAGCCAGGGGTTGGTTTTTCTGGCCACCAATTATCAAGTCGTAGCCTGTATAGGACCTGCTGTCCTTTCTCCTTCACTTGGATTAGCAGTGATTTATCCATGCTAAATAATACGACAGTAGGACTTAGATTCCACTGTCCCTCTCCATCCTGGGACTCAAAAAGCTCCTCGTACTCGCCGGTTTGGTTGTTATGGACAAAAATAATTCGATTCTTATCCGAACTGTATCCATCCGTTTTCTGGGATAAAAATACCACAGTGGTTTCATTTGGTTTCAAAACAGGTGACGAGATTATACCTCCTAAACCGCGGTGTCTGAAGGCATAGTAAAGATCACCAAGAGGAAATCCATCCCATCGAAGCATCGGGCAGACGTAGCACGAGCAACTGAAATGGTCTTTCTGAAAATCGTCAAGATCATTTCCTACGAAGGTAATTGCCCAGGAATTGATATCAAAGTCACGATACTCCTCTTCATGGCTAGGCGTAATCCGTAAGTCCACTGCAGTGAGTTTGAAATAGTCCATAAGATTGGTAAAGTTCCCCATAGTATAGCGACCATTGCTTGCTTCTGACGGCCGAGAAAGCATTCCAAACCAGATAGCACTTTTGCGTGAATTTCCAAGTGAATATTTGTATCTTTCAGGAAGGGCTGTGTAGAAGCTACCGGCACAACACTTTCCGTTGTTTGAGCTCTGGTCAACAGGGTTAAAGAGAGAACCATTTGCGTTAACTTTGCCCACTACTGCGAATGCTATATCGTCATCAGTGTCTCCAATATATGGAATATTGGTGACTCTGAGATTTGATATATGTCCAGGTACAGTGCCTGCTACATAACCATTGTCCACAAGCCGTGCGTCTCGAATCATAAGGTTTGTATGACCATTTTCTAACGATTCTAGCCATATAAGGTTTTCACTGCCACCAAGCCATTGTGGATAATTTGCGTTGATGTTCTCAGTGATAAGCCATGACCGGTGAAGTTTTTTCAGGTCTAACACGCGGATTTGCTTTTGCGTAGTGTGCGATTGGAAAGAATAAGCACTCTGCACATAAACAGCTAGCCGACCAGCAGTGTCTGGGACAGGATGAGTTTTTTTTGGAGCTTCTAAAAGCGCCCTTAGGATTCAAGTCAGCTTGATAACAAAAGGGTGAAGAGTATAGAGCTTACTCGGGAGACAGTTTGTGGTAGGTGACGGTCATGGTGATGTGTTTGTTCGCTGTTGCAAGAATCCCCTTGGTCCGTAGATAGTCTAACTGAATACTCTGTGATAACTGAAAAGTCCCTTTTTCATTGCATTTGCTCCGTGCTGAGCAATTAAACGAATATATAGACAATGACCTAACAGCTATGAAGTATGGAAACCAAGGATAGAGGGGTATATTGTCTTGGCATTCTTGGCATGAATGGGTCGGGCGGCTGATTTCTTTGTTCTTTAGCTGCACGATAGCAGGGATCTGGGAATTTCACCAATGAAATAATAGTTCTCTCCCACATTCTCTACACAATGGACTTGATTATAGTGCTTGAGTCTAGGGTGCTAGTAGAATATCTCTCAGCTGGGGGGATATACCACACACAGATAGTCATGCTGCACGCCACAAAATTATATTATATTAATGTGATATATACTGCGTCGCTTAATTTTACCAGAATGATTATTACAAATAGATATTGTTCTATATAGTGTTAAGTTGTGTTGGTGTGATAATACATTACATTATTTGACTTTATAAGAATATTTAATGCTGATACACATACAATATATTGCTAAGTTGTATTGATATGATAATGTGTTACGTTCTTTACTAGAATATCTAACATTAATACTTATGCTATATGTTGCTAAGTGGTATTGGTATGATATTGCATTACATTATTTAACTTTATAAGAATATTTAATTCTGATACTCGTGCCACATGTCGCTAAGTTCTGTTGATATGATAATGTACACCATTTGATTTTACTAGGATGTTTAACGCTGATATTTGTGTCACATGTTGCTAAGCTGTGTTGGTATGATATTGAACTGCATGTTGCTAAGTGGTGTTAGTGTGATAATGCATACATCATTTGATTTTACTAGGATGTTTAACGCTGGTATTGTGTCATATGTTGCTAAAAGGTGTCAGTGTAATATTATACTGCATATTTTTAAGTTATATTAGTATGATATTGTACTATATTATTTAACTTTACTAGGATATTTAACACTAATACTTGTGCTGCATGTTGCTAAGTTATGTTGGTGTGATAATGCATTGTACCATTTGATTTTACTGGGATGTTTAAGCTGATACCCATGCTGTATGCCAAAGAATTATGTTAGTGTGCTTTCACGAACTCAGGCTTCAGTAGCCGATGGACAGATTATTGTCTGTGGGAAGTCGAGAGGCATCTAAACTATAAATAAAGAGCTAGCTACAGCTCCTTTAAGAATACTTTAACTTTGATCTATTTTCCAGTTTCACAATATGCTACAAAGAATGATTCTAATTATATATACTCTCATATTATGGGTGGCCTGTGCTTCAACCCTCGAAAGTTTCGGAACTTCCTCCCTTTTGGAGGGAAGAAGCTTAGGATCTCCACTCGCTTCTTCCAATACTGACAATTTTACCTTACGGATTATGCCTCTTGGGGCGTCTATAACACAGGGATACAAGTCAACAGATAATAATGGATACCGTAAAGCCCTTCGTGAGCAGTTATGCTATGCTGGATGGCCCGTGAATATGATCGGTAGCCTCTCGGATGGGACTATGCATGATAACGTGCGTGTGTTATGCAAGCTGAGACATTCACTCTCTTGTTGCGCAGTTCTTGAAAGTTACACTGCTGATATCTCTCCATAGAACCATGAAGGACATGTTGGATTCAGGATTGATCAGGTAGCTGTGGCAATGGATAACAGCATTTTTGAAAACCCAAACCTAGTGCTGGTTAAGTAGGTCTCTCATTGAATGTTTCTCTTCTTTACCTTCCGCTATTTTGTAACTTCCCCTCTGAATGGGCACGTCTGACCGACTCTCTTCAACAGTGTTGGTACGAATGACGCTCTCCAAGAGCATCAAACGGATACCGCGGGTGAACGTCTGGACTCGCTCCTCACGACTCTATACGCGGCAGTTCCTAACACAACCGTTATACTTTCTACATTGCTTCCTAATACTATCCAGCCCGAGCTGGTGTTCAACATAAGCCTTCAGTATATCCAAGTCTATATGAATCGTCAAGCAGCTGGCGATAAAATTGTTCTTGCGGATATGTTCACATTTATCTCCACTGATGAACTTCAAGATGGTACTCATCCTACTGATGAGGGCTATATTAAGATGGCTTCAGTATGGTGGCCGGCAATCCAGACCGCCAAAAGCAACGGCTTTCTATCGCCACCACTGGATATAGGGGTTAGCGATACTGCTAATACCACCTGTCAAAAGATTTATGCCAGTGGCGAAAATTATTATGCACAGACCCAGAAGGGGAGTGGTAGAGATGACGGGAACTATGTCCACTCGTCGCAGGATAAGGGCCGCTTACTCAAAATCGCTTCTGTTGCAGGTGATATCGAGGGTGGAATAAACATGGCCCAGCTAGTCAATCTCTATGGTGCCCATCGTGAGGGAGCATTAGATGAACTCGTTTGGACTAAAGATGATGACGGTACCTACATGTTTCTAAATCAGAATAACGGGAAATTTGGCTCTTCTATAAAGATTGACGTTAAAATCCCGTGCTTGGCCAAAGGTGCGTCTCTTCCTGGTCAAGACCCCGCCTGAAAGTACTCATACTGACTTTGACCAAATTTTTTGTATAGGAGTTCATTGGGGCGATGTAAATAACGATGGATTGGATGATTTCATATGTATTGGCGCTGATGGTGCAATGTATGTCGCAATAAATCGAGGAGCGGTCAATAATGTCCCCACATTTCAAGATATTGGCCAGGTGATGGCCGCTCCAGGAGGGGACATGAGCCAGGCAAATGTTAGGTTAGGGGATATCGACGGTGATGGCCGTCTGGACTAGTGAGTCTCACATTCTTCCCCCTTTAAGTCGGTGGCGAGTCTATCATTACTGCTCGAACGCTAACTACTCTGAAATATTTAAGCTGTCTTATTGCAGGTAACGGCGACATTCATTGTTGGCGCAATGGTGGCCAAGGCGACGTACCGACGGCCGCTTACCGAGGATATTGGCAGGACCTTGGTATTGTCTTTACTGGAAAAGAGATGGGAAATATTGCTGGTGTTCGTCTTGTTGATATCAACGGTGATTTTCGTAGCGATTGGCTATGGATGGACGACACTGGCAGGGTAACAACGTATATCAATAATCATGGTACCGGTAAGGGCAGTCTGGTACCAGATTGGACTTACGCTGGTGTCACGCATGCAGGAATGGGAGTATTGGGTGCAAAGGATCGCATTAAATTTGGAAATGTCTATCCTGGGAATGGTGCTGATTATATTTATGTTGAGTCCATTGAACTTGCTCCGAGCACCGGTGGACCGCCAATTTATGACCACTATGCCCATGTCTGGGAAAACACCGGCCATGGTGGAACCATATTGAAAGGTATGAAATATATATGGTTAATCTTAACATAGGGCTGATCTTATTCTCTTAGGCGATGGACTATTACTGCGATATGCGAGGAACAGGAGCAGATGATTACGTGAGAAACTAGAAAACTAACGAAGTTAACTAGTTAGTTAACTTCCAACACAATTTCTTGACTGACATATGTATTCTCAGGTCTGGGTTTCCCCGGATGGTGTGGGTTTGTTATATGGTAATTCACATAATCCGCCATATTGGAATCCTGTAGGACTGCAAATTTTCAATGCTGGCATGGAACGCAAAGCCCTTCATTTGGCGGACTTCGATGGCGATGGCAAGGTAAGAGATGTCATTTGCGTATTTAATATGCACAGCCAAAGGCACTAATAGCTATTATTTAGTGTGATCTTTGGCTAGTTGACAGAGATTCTGGGGCAGCTGAAGTGTGGATCAACATGTGGAACTCAACTGCCATGAAGTGGAATAAGCGCGGGGTCATCACGAGAGGAATAAGTTGCAATCAAGGTTGGGGCGTGGGTCTCTACGACTTGGGTCTTCGATTTCATGATATAAAGTAAGTCGTGTGGTGATTCTTCGCCAATTTAACTAGGTTCAAATCACTAATTTGTTCATAGCGGTGACCACCGTGCCGATTACCTCTGTATCGAGTACGTATACTTTTACATCACCATGTCCGTGCGATAATGAGCTGATTCTTCCATCAACCTCTTGCTTCAGACCGGATGGGCGCACAACTGGCGCACTGAATTTAGGTGAAAATCAATTCCAAGATCTTGGGCAGATTAAACACTCTGAGCACTATGACCGAGCAAGTATATATTCCTTCTTTTCCATCTTCTCATGTTTACTAGTGATTCCGCTAACATAATATCTACCAAGACCACCGATGGGCTGATGTGAACGGTAAATTCCCCATGGAAGTCTATTATAACTTCATCTAATTGCTCCTAGGGGATGGGTTAGTTGATTTTCTCTGGGTTGACAAATTTAGTGGGGACACATGGGCAAGAAAATCTACGTTCCTTAAACCAACTTTTCCTAACCGACTCGGGATAATAGGTATGGCAAAACGCTGGCCAGATGCCCGATGGCACTCGAATAGACGGCTCATCCTTCAAATGAACGCCGCTAGAGGGGGCTCAATATCAAGGCGCTGATCGGGGTGTGAGTACTCTCCCATGATTTTCTTATTTCCTTGAGAAGTTTTCCTGATCATATGCGTAGGCCAATTTGCATTTTCCAAATCTAGGTGGACTAGGGCGCGCGGACTATCATCAAGTAATTCCACGAACAAATGTCGTAAGCTTCTGTCATTCTCTGCTAATGGGATTTTTATTCACCGTTACTAATACACGACAGGCATATACGTGGTTCAATATCTGTCCAGGAGGTGGGAACAATGCGTTGGATGACCAGGATCCTTCTATCGATCCCAATCTACCACCATATTCACAAGGCGCACCAGTCATATGGCCTACTCCTCATAATTATATATCTTATGGCGATTCTTATGCTGCTGGGATTGGTGCTCATTGTGGCTGGATCAGAGATGAGTTTGATGACAGTACTGAAGGCGATGATTGTCGCCGTTGTGAAGGATCCTATCCATTTCAGCTGCAAAGTGCAGGTACTCAGATGCAAGGTGCTACTCTGCATTTCCCGGCGTGTTCTGGAGCAATAATCAATGACTTAGAACACAAAAATGCAAATGGAAGAAGGCCCCAGATGAGCTGGGTTAAGGACCTTAACTATTATGAGACGAGTGGTTGGGCAACCATCTCCATTGGTGGCAATGATCTTCATTTTGCTAAGGCAGCATTAAATTGCATTTTCTGGTACGATGAAGCGAAATGCGTCAGTGCATTAGCCTACGCGGCCAACAAACTCAACGACCACACTTTTCGCTTGGATTTGGCAAATTTATATACAGGTATGCTTTACGACGCTTATGCGCAGAGAGTGCCGCGAGGCCAGAAAGGCTTTCTCTTGATTGTAACTGGCTACATGCAGTTCTTCTACGATAAGGACAGGAATTGTGATGACAGCTGGTTTGTGCCGTGGGGGACAAAATTAACCAAAGAACTTCGACAACAGATGAACTCTTTGGTCGTGAAACTGAACGAAGTCATCCAGGACGCTACAGTTCAGGCTCAGCATTCATGGGGAAATAGATATTGGAATATTGTGTTTTTTGATACGGACTCTTTATTTGAAAATCACCGCTTTTGCGAACCTGGAGTTGATTATCGAAACAGCTGGTTTCTCCTCCCATTCGCAGCTGACGCCCTTGCTGACGGACGGAATTCTCATCAGAGCCAGAGAGCGACAATATTGATTTGTTAACCTACTGGCAGGGGTGCAATGTGAATGACGGGGATGTATGGGCATCTTTCATCTGCGAATACTCACTAGCTATGCACAATGGAAGTCTTCCAGTTGACCCATCGCCATCACCGCTATATGATCTGAACACCACAACAATAGCACCGAAGGATGCAGGCAAGGCGATGCATCCCAAATCAATTGGGCATGCGGCTATTTCTAATAGCATTTATAAGTTTATAAATGGCTTGCCGCAATCTTGAATAACAGATGCGACATCAGAACATGTATTTACCAAATATGACAACACGGCTCCTATTCAAGCGCTCTACCAGGAAACAGTTACAAATGCTATGTATTTCAGGGATATACTGCGCATTAAGAGACTTTACACATTAAATATATCATGAAGTAAATCTGTAGGAAGGGCCGTTAACATTTCTCATGGCTAAAACTCAAAAGATTTTAACTGTCGATCATCAAGCATGGTTTCCCCCATCAAAGCTCCTTGCATTGCTTCATTCCAACTGTCCCTTTCTTGCTCAATGTATGCTTTCGTCCATCCGTACCGCTTGCTATCCGCTTCAGGGTTATATTTTGGACTCTGAGAATCTTTTACCCTTTTTTGAACACCATAAAATACCATAGATCGCCAAAATCCGTTACTAGGCACACACAGTTTCCGATGGTAGACTGCCCACAACTTCGGCAAGATAGTCACATCTTGACTACAGTATTGAATAATATCTGGTCGAATGGGTCTTTGATTAAAGATCTGGTAGCTCCCACCTCGTTTAGGATCCCAGAGCTTTCCGACTGATGTCTTGATCTGCCTCCATCTTTGTAGATCAGGTAATGGAAGGCTGGCATGGTTTTCGATACATTTTGCCAAACCGGCGACATACTGTTGAGGTCCAGATCGTACGGCCAACTCCATGACCTGAAGGTCCTTGATACATTGTAATTCAATCCCGTAATGGCTGAACATCGCATCTGAGTCATTTCGGACATCAAAAAAGACCTTTGGAATAGATGGCGCCTCCAGTATAGTTTTCAAAGATGTCTGTTTATTGTTGGTAAGGACGAAAGAGCTCTCACCAAGAGTGAAAACGTCAATGAGATAGACTGTCGCAATTGGCGACACAAAAATTGTAATGATTGATAAAGTCCCAGTTCTCCCGAGCCTGATGCCTTCGAGATCAAAATATAAGGACGGTGGAACAATAGGACAACCTTCCACTTGGTCAAGGAATTGACGCAGGGTCGTTTCAGTATCAACCACGGTGACATTAGTCATTTCTGTGTAAGCTTGATGAGTTTGTAATTCCAGTCTGGAAGCAGGCGTTATATATTGAAAAAATGATTATGAATGTATTCACTGTCTTACGACAACTGAGCAACTCCTTGCTGCATCTTTCTGTTACACGAGAATTCCAGGCATCCATAAACGCGAAAATATGTACTAAAATAGTCTCTAACGCCATCTATTTAAAATGGGGGGTACGTAGTAGGAAATTGAGCCTATCGTGATAAGCTCAAATTCACGTGCAGGGACGGTGTATTCCTCTTTCGGTATCTTGCACCAGCGTGTGTAACATCCCCCCTCTTCTCGCTGTTCTTTTAGGGAATCACAGCGTCATACGAGACCACGAGACCCAATCACTGTATTCTTGTCCCTCCTTGGCTAATTGCTTTTTCTCGCAAGTAGCAACCCTTAACCCCTCAACCCCGCTCACAACCTAGGCTCTCTGGTCCGAATAAAGCCATCACTATGAAGCTAGACACGTACCTTGAATATCATGATGGGGAATATGAATGCACCCTTTGTAAAAGGTATTTCAGTCATGAATCTGCTCTTTACGACCATTGCAGAGAAACAAGTCGTCACGCGTAGTGTGAACGATGCTCCCGAGTGTTTATTTCCGCTTCTGCAAAAGACGCACATCTCCGAGAATCCAATGCCCATCATATCTATTCGATCTGTTCTCAATTACACGATTTTGAGGATAGCGAAAAACTCAACGACCACCGAGTAAATTATCATCATTATTGCCCAAATTGTGACATTTATTGTAATTCTAAAAAGGGATTTCAAGAGCATGATGTTGAAAAACATCACCTTTATCTAAAATGCAGTGAATTCTTCACAAACTATAACAATCTTCAAATGGTACAGTAAACAACGATATACTACATTTAGAGTAAGACTAACCAGTCAACAGCACCAGCAAAAGCACCAGCCTCGAAATATGGAATGCTACGGCTGCTACCAGACATTTAAAGCATTCTCTAGGATGGTGATACATCTAGAATCTAGGAATTGTGTCTCGAAGGCTACTAAAGATGAAATCGATGAAATTGCTCGCGAATGTTTCCAAAGCCGGAAGTATATTGATGATGAGCTTAAGGGTGGAGGATGGGCTTACATATGTCCGAGTTGTGACAAGAACTTTCATAAGCTTTCGGCGCTTTACCAACATGCAGAAAATGTCAGTTTCTGTTCCCATCCACTGAAGGGACACGGTTGTCTGGCGAAGTTGGAACGTTTCATTGCTAGTCAACTTGGGTAGTCCCAAAGAATGTTCACTATATTCAGGACTGTGGACAGTAACTCTATTGGAATGACAGATCATTTCGCTTCTAACCTCTCGAACTAAAGGTCTTTTATCGAAGTTTATCTTCGGTTTCATCGAGAAGCATAATTGACAATAGAGAATCTGAGATACTAATGTGAATTGTATTTTTATCTACGAAAAACTTCGTGTGCAGTTCTAGATGCTGGTTATATAGCAATCAACTATCTTGGAATGATAGAAACTCTTCTAGTTTCTCTTCAGTCCTCAATTAAAAAAGCCATTCTTTGTATAACTATTACTTTAATATATAGCGCATCCTTCAATATCAGATACTGCTATTCAACCCCAGAGCTTCACCAGAGAATACGTCTATGCAGCAAGAACACTTTGTCCACCATCTGTAGTGAGCCTTGCACGAATTTTAATTTTTAGGTACTCGTCACTCAAATAAGAATATATATGTTTTTGTGCGTTTTCGACTTGCAACTTTATTAAAGCGGTGGGAGAAAAGAGCAGCGCTTCACCGATGTTTAGTTGAACAATTCGACGAAAGAGCGAATCGTGGTCATCTTCGGAGTCGCTCTTATAACGGCGAATGAGTTCTCGACTGTTCAATATTGTGTTACAGGCAGCTGCGGCAAGGTATCTATAGAGAGTGCGTAGCCATTTAGATGACGTAAATCGATGAACAATAGTTATCGTATAGAGATTCAGGAGTATAGTTGAAATCGTTGGCTCCTGAGTGGAAATAATGACTCGAACCGCCAGATGACGTTAAAGTTATACAGTAGATAGCAGTATATTTGTGAAAGAAAGAGGCTCTAGTGATGAATTTATATACTGTGCATCAAGATAATCAGAGGCATGTATGAAACCTTTAGTAAGATTAAAGAGAGAATGATTGACGCACTTTATGGGCCTCATCTAACGCCACAACCCGACCAATTTCAGCGTCTTGTTCAAGGAATATTCCTAAACAGATATTAAATAACGCACATACTATTTCAGGTGAAATGCAAGGGCACAAAAGATCGATGATGGTAAGGCAGCTCGGCTAAAGCAGTTAGCTTTTATCGTCAAGAAAATGTTCCTTATTTGATATCTATAGTCTCCACGTCGTTCCTACCGGTTTCGTTTTTCTTTCCTTTTTTGAGCTGCGATATCCATAATGATGGACTACTGTTTGTGCCCTGGGCAAAAAGCTTTCTAGAACTTCTAGACGTTGCTTGAGAGGCTCTAGTTGGCTAGGAGTTAATCCACTTCTTAGAACCTGGCTCTTGAAAGTGGCATAATCGAATCCAGATCCATTCCTCTGCTGAGACACTCGCATTTCCCGTAAGATTCGTTGAACTGTACACATATACAACGGGATATTACCAGAAGTAGGTTCAACCGCCATAAGATCTAACATGCGCTTTATATTGAGATGTTGCTAGTTAATTTCCAACGGAAGAACGTTAATATTAAATCGAGAGTATATATTCTATATCTCAAATCAAAAATTTAATTTTTATGTAGTTATCAACTCGATTTACCTTTGCGCTTTAAATATTCGTTGGTAGACATAATACTCTAACTTTCACACCTAGATTCGATAACAGAAATACTGTTTCACAAGATGAACCCATTACGTCGCTTATAAATGTATCGTAATGAAAAACGACACCAGTGAGTGGTTTTGAGAGGTTCCCCAATTTCAATAGTATCAGGCAGCTTTCAAGTATACAGGATAATATATAACTTTTATCTGACCCTTAAGATCCACAGATAAATATGCTCGAAGGAGCGGTCACATTAAAAAATACACGTAGATCTTTTTCCCAAGGATTTGTTCCAGACTCGTATTAAAGAGTAGAATTTTTTTTACCTTGACTAACAGCGGCGAAAAGTCCAAACTGCTAAGCTGCTGACAGGTCCTGCAAGGCGTGACCGGCAAATATTGGCGAGAGTTAGATGTGCTTAATTCTTTGATTGCTTGCGCTAAAGGAATCCAAAAGGCTTAAATGATATTAAAATATGTCATTATTTTCTGTCTTCCGTAGTGGTGTTGTAGGAGTGGGAGAGAAGTTGTCTTTCGATTGACTACTGTCACCTATATTGATTGTCAAGTGCGGAAGTGTTGGAATCCTAAAAAAGAAGTCGTTATTCAAACTTTGAACAATCCTAGGACAATTACAGATTATATAGTAATATCTATCATCGCAACACCTTCTTCTTGATGATTCTCGCTAGGCTGAGGCTCATTTTAGGTGCCGACCCCGCTGCCTACGTTTGAATTCATGCAGCCTCGCATTCTTGTAACTTTACCTGTCAAATGTGTATGCAGTACAGTAAATTATTCAGGATCAACAATAAAATCCTTAGGTATGTAATGATGTGATATCGCAGATTAAGTGATCAAAACCGAAAGTATAGCCAATAGAAATTAAAAGGCTGGCTAAATAACTGAGCTCATATGCGACTTCATATCATTGGCGCTGATTTGGTGTAACAACACTTCCTTACACCGACAATTTTCTTATCTATGTAAAATGCCTCTTCAATTTTTGAGTCCTGGAATGAGCCTAGTTTGGTCTTCAGAAGTTCTTCCAAAAGCAAGACTAGTTGCAGTTTCTCTTGACATTTATGTTTTTACAATTCAAGCAAAAAGAAGTTTCTATACACATTCAAACTCCTTAAACCTTGCATGTATATATCGTTGATCAATTGCTTCATTAGACGTGCATATTAAAGCTTTTCCTAATATGGTATTTACGGAATCTTGGACTTGTAATATCCTGAATTGGAAATGACATAATTACATGCTCATGATACTTAAAGGAAAATACGTCAAGGCAATTATTATCGCTAGTAATGATTTCCACTTCTTTTTAATTTTATCTTTCAGAATAGGGCAGACTTAAAATGCTAAATAAAGCTATTTTTGGCATTATTGGGTATAACTTCTAAGATGACAATCTCTTAAGAGATGCTCTTACTGCCGCTGGGGCGAATGAAGAGAACTATGAAGGAAACAGAACCTTAGCACAGGTGGGAAAGATGTTTGTCGACCTAATGTCTGTGAAAATGGGATATTTATCCGGCGTAGACCCTGGTACGTGTTCCAGACAAGAGGTCAAATGAATGTCGCTTATAAAATTAAGGGTCGAGCACGGCACTGAAAGCGAGATTTTCTGGAGTCAAACGCTGCGCTAAAATTGTAAAAGCAATAGGACTCGTCTTATTTAGGTCCTTTAGCCTAAAACTGGGAGCACAGGCGCCAACTGTTCTCAATAAGGCCATAAACGCTCTTATTGGAGCCGTATATCTGGACTCGCAGAGCGAGGAAATCACTTTTGGTGTTTTGGAAAAGCTCGGTTGGTTTTCTAGTGCATTCGATCAAGAGAATGGTCAAAATCTATCGTAAATACAGCGTTCAAATGAAGATACGACTTTGAGAAGCGTGCCGTCGTACTTAAGAACTAAAAAAGGTGGAAATTTGAAAAAATATAAATCGGCAGACCATGTTGACGAGGTAAACTTGATAAATTTTCTTGACGAGGAGACTTAATGTTGCTATGCTTATGGTTCTTCTGGTCTCTGGGAAACTTATTATAACGAGAGTATATAAGATTGCCTCAGTGAGCTAGAGTTAAATTCTGGATTCTATCTTAGATTTTTGTTTGTCATAATTGGGGCCCTAATCTTAATACTTGGGCTGCAAATCGTAGCTCAAAATGCGTTGATCTTGGGGAATATCTCTGTTGGAATGTATAGTGCATCTATATCTCCACCTGAATGGTATGCTATTATATATGAACTTGATTAAAAGATCTCCCATATTAGCATGGTAAGATATTATTATATTCTATGTTTATTTGAAGAGTGTTCTTCTGTGAACGGGTACGATATGACAGTAGAGCATTTTCAAAGAGATAATTGCAGGCCTGGTAACCCCCTTCATCTGAGAGAACATGAACTTGGAAACAAGATGATATCTTTTATTTTCCTAAATCTGCCGGCCGGGTCAGCTCTAAGTCCTAGTTAATTACAGGAGGTCAAAAAAATACGCAGAATCGGTAAAAGGCTATAAAGCCTAGTCGATACTTTCGGCATTGGAATATTTGGCTTGCTATATGTTTACGAAGGAAGTCTTGGGTTGTTAAATATATTGTCAGTTTATTCCGTGACCTGATGAGCGATCAGATCTAACCGAAATCTAGAAATCCTAAATGTACGGATATAACATTTCAAAGGTTTATATCTCTCCTGAAAGAAACCCAAGGACAACTGATTAGTGCTGTTTGTTATGCAATCAGCCCTATAGTCCAGGCTTGGATAAACGGGGATACAATTCAAATAAAGTCTAGTCATTTCGAGAGACTCCAAGCAGGGGATATTTTACAGTACCCAAAAGGCTCGAAAGCTTTTTTAGAACTCCTTTGGGGCCACAAGGAA
The DNA here is from genome assembly GCA_001939245.1 of Talaromyces wortmannii. NCBI lineage: Eukaryota > Fungi > Ascomycota > Eurotiomycetes > Eurotiales > Trichocomaceae > Talaromyces > Talaromyces wortmannii. The sequence continues at coordinate 68,463 of MJVA01000126.1, forward strand.
GTGACTTTTTAAGTCAGCCCTGCATGCGTTATGCATATTAGTCTTCCAGTCATGATGATTTTGAGGGCGGAGGATGGACTTACATATGTCAGAGTTAGACTGTGGATAGTCACTTTATTACTTAGTTTGACTGCTCTAGAAATCTATACAACGATAAAAATTGGTGGAGCTATGTCGTGTTTAAATAACGCAGTTTGTCGATCAGAGCAAGGCTAGAATGTATGCCTGAGAGAACAGGGTTTCTGCAATGCCGACGTGGTCCATGGTGCGATGCCCTGGAGTTGGTAAGGACGGAGCACCTACACCATCAATCATGATGGTGCACAAAAATATGTATTCAATGAGCCAGGGGACCCCACAAAACAGGACCAAATGGTACAACAACATGACAGGCCATTGCTGACATGCAGCCGACATGCAGCCTGCTCCGCCTGCACACCCCCTCATGGAATGGGATGGATCGATGTGCAATTTCAGCCCACGGCTTGTCGGATAATATCCATTTGCACGCCCCCTGTGCTGGCAGGAAGCCAGCACACTCACTGCCTGTTGCGTCATTTTGTACGGAACGCCACAGACTGTTGTAAAAAAATCCCCTGGCGGGGCTGCTGTTTTTCTTTGTTGCGTTTGATTATACTAATGTAGTGCCTTCTTAGCCGCTAACAAGGTGAATAGCTTCTTCAACAGTTTTTGAAAGCAACCTACATACAGGAAGAACATACAAAAAATAACAATGGCTTCTAGTAAGCTGTTTGAGGACATCCCGCCATTCCCAGACGACATTCCCACTGTCTCCATGAATACAGTGTCGCTCGCGGGCTTGCGTGAGAATGACACCAAGGCGGCGGAGCAGGCCCTGGCCGCTTGCAAGGAACTTGGCTTCTTCTTTCTGGATCTGCGCGGAGACGGCATGGGCGATGCCATGATTGAATGCATTGACCAGCTGTTCACCATTGGCCGGGAAATCTTCGACCTGCCCGAGAGTGTTAAGCATCAGTACCTGCACGACATTCCACGAAGTTTTCTAGGGTATGGACGAACGCCTACAAAGTAAAGGCACCGTGATGCTAACCAACTTCTATCAAGATTCAAGCCGCGCGGTGCAGCAAAGACAGAAACGGAGGAGCCAGACCGATTCGAATGGTTCAACCTAGGCCAGGATGGTCTCATGGGCAACACCGACCTGCAGGCGCTCCCGGAATTCGTGATCGAGCGCATTAACTACTTTACGAAGTTTCTCCACTACTCGCAGCAGATTGCCACCTTCATCAACCACACGCTCGCCAAGCAGCTCTCGCTGCCAGCGGAGACCTTTGCTGCGGCGCAGCGGCCGACCGAGCTGTCTGGCACGGTGGTGCGACTCATCAAGGCATTCGCCAGCCCCGACACCGAGGACCTCCGCACGAGCATGATTCACCACACCGATTTTGGCTCTATCACGCTCCTGGCCAACATCATCGGCGGCCTGCAGGTCCTCACGCCTGGCGGCTCGGCCCTTGACGAGGACGCATGGCGGTGGGTGCGCCCGCGGCCCGGCTGCCTCATCGTAAACCTCGGCGACGCCATGGTGCAGTGGACAGGCGGCGCGCTGCGCAGCAACGTGCACCGTATCAAGTACCCGCCGGGCAAGCAGCGTTTTGTCGACCGGTACAGCCTCGCGGCGCTCTTCCGCCCGGAGCGCAACGCGAGCATGAAGCCCAAGATGGGCCAGAACCTGAACCTGGCAGGTGTCGAAGACACTGACCTGACGGCCTGGGAGTGGGAGGTCAAGAAGGCCATGGCACTTAGCAGGGGAGAAGCAGTGGTAGAGAGCAAAGGTGGCGAGTCCTTGGTGGTTTGAAAATTAATAACAGCTACTATTAAGTCTGTCAGTAAAGAAATACAAAATATAAACCTTTATCGAGTCTCAGGCAGGACATTATATACATCAAAAAAAGAAAAAGCAACAAAAACACCATGCAAGGGTCTTCTTTGTCCTACATCCTAGCATCATCCCAGATCACACATTCCTGTGACCATGTTCCCAGGCTGGCTCTCGAGTTGGTTGCTCTAGTCTGCGGGCGTGGGCCACGACGTCGATGCTGGTGCGCATGGTGATAACATCGGTTGGTTCCGAGTACGTTTGCAGAGGCACCTCGTCATCATAGCACTGGTATTCGTCCTTGCTGCTCTTACGATAAACGTTCCGCGGCGCCGAGACATTGACCATGTTTCTACTGTGAGGTCTAGGGACATCGTAGGCATTGCCGTCCTGGCCGGTGCGGCGGGTGGTCCGAGGAATGATCGTCTTGGATGATAGCGTAGGAGGCAGGCAGGTCAGCAATGACCTCGGCAAGGCTGCGCCCGATGATGGTGCACAGGTACACCTTGTCGAGGGCCCAGGTGAAGTCTGGGTGTAAAAGTCATCGTCAAAGGCGGCGCGGACCATGGAGGACGCAAAGACTCTGTGGTAGTACATGATGTTAGCATTGTTGTTCTGCATCTCCAACAAACATGTGTGCTCAGAAGCTCAAGATTGTGTGGTCCTTACATGAGTCCGGAACCAGTCAATGCCATAACAACGAGTCTTTTCTTGAAGCTCAGCTGCAGTCCTCCGATTAAATAGATGGGCCAGAGCGCGTAAAACAGGTCGGTCAAACCGTTGATGGCTAACTAGGCTATCAGCAACTTGGCACAGGATAACACAAAATAGCACAGTGCAAAGGTACGATCACCTGTAAACGCAATAATTGAGTTGACCAGTGTCTTGACGCTCGAGACATGGCCAGGAATGTCGGGATTCCACAGCTTTTCGAGAGGTTGAGCCTGGGTGCCCCAGAGGACGCCTTGCAAAAAGCTGGCCGTGGTCGTGATGCCAATGAGGGTGTAAACGATGTACCTTGTGCGGTCGTGAATGTTTTTTATGAGGAGGAGGATGAAGAAAGAAATGGAAATCTTGACAGCCCACAGCGAAATGTTGGCAAAGAGGATGTTGTACTGGCTGGAGGCGCTTGAGATCGAGGACCTGCGGGCGGTCTAGGAACTGCAGATGGCGACTGAATCCCAGCTTCATCGACTGAACCTCAAGAATGTTGGCAATGATATTGAATACCTGTATTGAATGTGACCATTTGCAATCGCACAGAAAAGGAGAAGGGAAAAAAAAAGAGACGAAGCTTACGAGGGCAATGAAAATATAATAGTCTGATATCGCCAGTCCTCCGTTTGTTTTGAGTCTCATGAACAGCCTCAATACCGTAGATATGGTGATCAGGACGGTGAACAGTATAGCCATCACCAAGACGGGCTTTCCCTTATTGTGGTCCTCCAAGTGGGGATCCCAGGCAATGAAGCCGTTGCCTGTCGTGTTGCTCGCCATGGTTTCGTCGCAATGTGTGTGGTTGACGGTTAGAGAGGGATGTCTCGGCTCAAGCATTCCAAACAAAGGAGTTACTGACACCAGGAGATGCGAAGCAAATACAAAATCACGAGGGGAGAGAATTATATTACCAGGTATTCGTAAACACAATGAACGTGCTCGAAATTTGAAGCCACTCGGTGCGACCGAGGCCAGGAGCGGCGGCGGCAGCAGCAGCAGGGACGGCATCGCTGTTGAGGCTCGAGTTGCGAGTCTTCAAGCTGGGACCCTTTTCGCTGACGGAAGAGCTGCTTGGGGCCATTATAAAAAAGGAAAAAAACATATTAACATAAAAGTTTCTGGACGGTGGCCCTCGTCTGTTTTTGACCAGCCTCCTTCTGGTTTAAAGCTTGAGTCTTGTGACATAAACAACGGTAGCCCGCCAGACACGTGGAAGTAAACCCAGGCAGCTTTCCTGCGTATCCATAACTATTTTGAAACCAATGAACAAGTTTCGCCAGAAGCGATGCGACACCCCGCCCGCAGATATGCTCCGAGCCGTGGGGCCTTGTTCGTTGCCATAATGACCGAAAGGGAAACCCTGCATGGCATACAGTTCATTTATCCGCCATCACAGCCTTGCTTTTTTTTTCTTTGTGGCACGTATGCTGCACTGCTGCATGCCCCCCTGTCTGTATGCCAGACCCCTCCAACCCACTCCTGCGGCTTTGTTCTTACAACTGTCCACTCTCGCTGCACCCGCTTCATGTATATCAGCGTTTCGTGCAGCAGTTAGCTAACTCTACAGGAGACCATCTTTGTCACTCTCTCCTCCCCGCCTTTTTTCGTATTTGTGCTTACTCTCTCATATTAACATTACACACAAACCCATCAACTTACCGAGATAGCCATCCTAATCACTATCACCGTTTACTCACCATGCCAGACGGTGGTAACATCAAGCCAAGGTCAGCAAGGCTAGCTGCTTCGGCTGGCTTGTCGCCCTACGGACGCGCAGGTGCCCCTGGCCCTCACCCAAACACAGACCCCTACGAATCGCTGCGCGCCCGCGCCCTGTCCACCCTCGAGGCCATGGGCTTCGACCCAGACACCATGGTAGAGCATGCCATTCTCTGGGCTGAGCATCAGGACCCGTTCGGCCACGTCATGAACGCCCAGTTTGTGTCATTCATGGGCGCCAGTTGGATCCGCGTCATGGAGAGCTACGACGAGTTCCTTTCCACTGAGGAGCTCGCCGGTGTCATGAACGGCAAGACAGTCGCCCCCATGGTCCGGAGATTTGACCTCGAGATCAAGCGCCAGGTCAAGTACCCCGATGTGGTTCGTGACTCCTCCCTCCCTCCCTTCTCCTCGCTAAGAGTACTAACAAGTCAATGTATCCAACAGGTCATTGCCGCTTATCGCCAGGAAAAGATTGAGCCCACTCGCAACGGCGGCACCACTATGCTCTTCTCGCTCCAGCAACAGGCCGTTGTGGCCCAGATTAAAGGCACAACCACATACGTAGATGTCAAGACTGGTCGCCCCAAGGATATTCGCACTCTCGGTGGCGGCTTTCCAGCCTTGTTCGAGGGATTCACCAAGAAATCCGAGCGGGCCAATACTCTCCGTGAGAGGTGGGAGCTGGAACACCCGCCCAAGGCTTTTAGGGCAAAAGTTTGACTTTCATAAAGCACACTGTAAAAGTAGCGAATGCATCATGAAAATTATAAAAATGCCAATACTAAAAAAGAATAAGAATAATGCGCCTCTAAGAACTCTTCTCATGCCTTCCAGACACTTAGAACCCCGTAGCCACGTGTTTTGTCACCTTTCTGGCGCGCTCCCCTGAAACGTCAATGCATCTTGGGTACGCTTTTCGGTCATATGTACTGTAGCAGCCGTTCTGCTTATCTAGCCAGATTCTAGAGCCCGTTCAGTCAGCACTCCTTCGACCAAAGAGAAGCTTCTTTCCGTTCTTCTGTTTTGCGGAAGTACGTTTGCCTGCCTCTCGATCGTTTAACCATTGAGCAAACAGAAAATAAGTGTACCTACATAAAAGAAAGTCGTTGGTGACTCTGTTTCCTACGTTCTTAATAAAAATGGCCGCTCCAAAGTTATCCATGCCGTCGCAGAACCTGCACAGCGAGGTCGAGGGCTCTATGGCAAAGGAAAATGTCGACAGTCTGGCCCCAAGTCCTTGCTTGGAAACCAACGACAACGAGATTTTCTCACCAGCTAGGCAAAAGCGAATCCTTCGTCGAATGTAAGTTTCACTGTGCCCCGTCCTCCTTTCAACTTCGCTTCCCTCGTTTCCAGTTCAAGCAGCAAGCGTCGGCCAAGGTCCAGTGTTTTGACCCCCCCCCCC
>MJVA01000827.1:196-67396 GCA_001939245.1 Talaromyces wortmannii
ACCCTAACCCTAACCCTAACCCTAACCCTAACCCTAACCCTAACCCTAACCCTAACCCTAAGTGCCCTGAACGGTACCTAACACCCTCATTGGCTATGATATGTTCGTCAAGCATTACCGATATAATTATACATGCCCATGATATTTCTCCTAATTACTTTCTATAAATACTATGTATACTAATAAAAGGGACCTCCCTCATCTAGACTTATCTATTTAATTAAAGTCTATATCGCGCATATTAACCACTTCGGGACGGCTTAGAATATATCTATATCTCCTAGGTCTTTTCTAATCATAATAACCACACCATTCAAACTATATTAATTGCTATCTTCAACCATTCAACTTATAAACACTACTTATTCTAACTGTCGATAATAAAAAAAAAAATAAAGATCCGTTAACCACCATCGCTAATAGCATAAGAGGAGGAGATTCTGCTAGAAATAATACTAGAAATAACGCTAGAAGAGATTTTTACTATAAAAGATCTATACCTAGATAAGGAATCCCTAACTGAATATATCTATTCTATTAATAAACCGTCTCCTAGATATCAATCGCCAGTTAATAATAGATAGATAGCTTATCGCTGTCTAATCCTATAGAAGAATTGGCTGATAGAAATCCTATTAGCGTCATCTCTCTATCTATTCTTGACCCAGGCCTCTACAACACTTTTATTAGTGATTAATTATATTCTTTATATCTAGTGTCCGATTTGCTTAAAGACCTTATTATTACACTTATAGTTAGAGTCTTTTTGGTTTTTTCTTAAGTGCTATATCTTTATAGAATTAAAGCTTTCTATAGTGATTCTGTTTCTAGTTCTTTACTAATAATGCTTAATATCTAATTTAACTATAAAAATTATTTATCTTAGATTAATCTTTCTCTAAAACTCTTTTTTATATTAAAATTTATAAAAGTTATGCCTATATTAAAAATACATCTTTTTATTAATAAAAGATTAATGTTTAATATTAAAAAACCAAGAATTGATCTTTAAAGAATTACTTTTAGATAGTTATATCATTAGTCTAAATCCTATAATTAATACTAAAAATAATATATTTATAAGTTAAATGCTTCTTCTATACACTCTTATTAATTTCTTTTAATATAGATAAATATAGGATTTATAATACTGTAAATATGATAAGCTTTTTTTTTTTTTTCTCTTTTTTTATAAGTTTTAAATGTTTATTATATTTATTTTGAGTATTTTTAATTATCTTATTTTAACACTTATTTTCTTATTAATTAGTAAAATACTACTAGACTATTTTATCTATAGCACTCAATCTATAAGTTATATATAGTGAGAATCTGGATTTCTAGAATTAAAAATATTATTCGGCTATATGATATCTATTATTTATTAATAATATAACTATTAAATCCTTTTTTATATAGAAAATGCCCTTATGCTCTCTTTTGAATGCATTAAGAGTAATTATATTATATAACTTAGATATAATAATAGTAATATCTAGTCTGTTAATGTTTAATTATATTATAGCGCCTTACTTATGGTCTTTAATTAGATTAAACTACCTTTTTTTCTTCTTCTATTTAGACGATTTAGCTACTTACTATCTTTTTTATAAGATTCTATATTAATAAGTTAATTCCTTAAAAGCGTTATTATAGGAATAAAGATATATACTTCTAACTTTCTATTTAATTATTATATAATAAAATATTCTTCTAAATTCTTTCTATAATCTACTCTATATTAGTAATATAATAATCTCTATTAATAAAAATGTTCGTCACATCTATAGTAGAAGAGAATAATAGAGAGTATTACATGCTGCTTAATTAATAGAGTGATAAAGCCCTACTATAATACTATAATAGACTGATATGAACTAAACCATAGGCATATTAATAAAAACTAGAGTAATAGTATCGTAGAAATTCTATATAATAATAAGGTTACTTATGCATATTGCCTTGTATATAGCAAAGAATAGTATTAACGCGTATATATTAGATAAAAGAGTAGAAGCTAAGTAACAATAAACTATTGCACACTATATATTAAGATACTCTGTTGTTTAAAGAGAGGGTTTAATATCCTTAGGAAAAGGTCTTTAGTGGATATAAGATATAGAATAGTATTAAATAAATTAGAATATATCTATTCCTTTTTAGTTTTCTTTTATTATAATAATCTAGTCTTGCTAGCTATATCTATAATCTTATAGTTATATTTATTTTTTCTTTTGCATCTACTTAGACTATTTAACAGGTAATTATTTTCTATAAAGAATTTTATATCTATGAGTTAACTCCGTAAAAGTATTATTATTAGAAGAGATATATCTTTAACTTCTTAATCTCTTATATAGAGCGAACCTATTGGATATATTTAGATATATAGGAATCTTGCTATTAAATTAAATGAATAAATTATATTTTGCTACTTTATATTTACTATTGATCTATACGATCAGTAGTTTTAGATTTATATATAGTGTATATAATATTAGCAATGCTTATACTCTATAGTATTTTTTAACTCAGATATCTTATCTATAGTGTTTATTTTATTACTAAAAGCAATAATAATAAGTCTATATACTATCTATGATATATATTTATTTAAGTATAGCATATATATTATCTTATATAATATACATTATATATACTGTAATCTCTTACTTCTTTTCTAGGCTTACGGTATTCTCTAGCTTAGATAATTCGCCTATGGTACTTGCTAGAAATATAGATAATAGTTAATAGGATGCTTCTTCTTAAATAATATTATATTTTTACTAGTTATATATATAGATATATATATTATCAATCTAAATAATACATTTTCAGTATATATCTAGCTAATGATATTCCTTTTCTAAGCTTTTTCCATTGTGGTATTCATTCTGATAGTATCAGTATATTAAATATAGATATATAATCTAGTTAAATTATTTTTATATCTATATAATATATAAAAGGGATTTTTACTTATTAAATCTACTTACCTATAACTAATATACATCTACTAGTAGTACTTCCAAAATCAAATAATTTATTTATAGTATTTATTTAGGCACTAAGAATAATTTTCATATTTATCTATACTCTATCTAATATATATATAATATCTATAACGTGTATATAATATTCACTATAAGTATTTATTATCGTTACTAGCCAGACCTATTATGATCCTCACAACCACTAGATCTGTAATACTCTATAATATACCTAACCCGTCTACGGTACTCATTCAGAATATATTTAATAATTAATTAGTATTATACGCTTTATATAATATATATATCTATTTAACTACTACATTTTAGATATATATATTCAATTTATATACTGCGTTTACTAGCAAGACTTCACTATATATAGTACTCTCCTTGTTAGTTAACTCTCCTACAATACTTATTCTATTTATAGAAAATATTTTTATATATATTATTGTTTATACAATAGAATTTTATTTTTAATTTTCTCTTTTTTTCTCTTTTTTCCAGATTAATATATATTTTGTATAAACCATTAAGACATAGTGCTTATTCTTATTTATTTTTAGCGCTACAATAGTAAGCTAGAGGAAATAAAAATAATTCTATGATATATATTTTTTTGTGCACTAGAATCTACTTAATTAAGATTATTTAATATTTATTATGAGGCGTTGTTCTTATCCTAAAACTATGATAGGAATATATATATATAGGGTGGTTAATAATAATAGAGAAAATAATATATAATAGTAAATAGTAAAAAGAAATCTAATTGGTTAATATTTAATCTTAGTTATTATAGTTCTTTTTTAGAAGCTTTTTTAAAAAAGAATATTCTATATCTATATTATAGAGTAGAAGGAATAAGCTTAATACTTTATTATATAATCTATATTAATAGTTATTTAATAAAAAAGATAATAGACCTAATTATAATAGATTCTATTTTATTTAATTTCTTTTTTAAGCTAGTGATAAACTTTGTAAGTCTAACTAGAGTTAATTTTATTAGTCTAAAGTAGAGAGAGGAGCATTATCTTATATTAATTTAGCTTAAAGAATATCGCACTAACTACTATTAAGAGAATAATAATGAGAAATTAATATAGAGTTTCTCTACTTAGGTCTATTCTACTACTTTCTACTAGGTATCACCGATATATTATCTTTAAAAGGAGACAGCTCGGGCATATAGACACTAGAGAGAGGCTAATATTTTTTTGGATATTGTAGTACTCTTTTTTTATAGTTTAGATATTTTACTTTTTTAGATAATCTGTTAGAGTGTATAGTTCTTGACCAGTTAGGACTCTATAGAATTGGTAAATAAGGCAATACTATTATTAGTCTATTAAAGTACTTATCAAATAGAGTATGACAAGGTTAGAAAGAACTGTATAGAGTATAACTATAGAACTAGGAGCTTTATAGTTCTATTCACTGTTAGACTTTTTAATATTATAGGTAGATTTAGAGCTATGCTTATTATCTAAAGCTATAGAATAAGGGTTATAGTTAATTGAGATAGGGGGCTTAGTTATATTATTTATATCTTCAATAAGACCTATTTTAGAGGGAGATTTTACTATGAAGAGTTAGGACTAAGGGCTTTATATAGTGAACTGTTAATTCGCGACCATGCTCTAAGGTGATACGCAAGATAGAGATCTTAGTTGATTATAATAGATCTAACTGTGCTTCTTTTAATAGTATTTTTAGATCTAATAGTGTTTTTTTTTAATCTAACTATAGTTTATATAATAGCACTAAAAGATTTTTTTATAGATTTCTAGTTTAGGAATTGGCAAGATTATATTGTTAGGAGATTAGAGTTCTTTTAATAAGTAAATATATCTCACTTTTTATTTAAAATATTGCTAGATAGCTTAATAAGCCTCTTTAGAATATAACTAGTTATCTTAGTAATATAAAAATAAATATTAATTAATCTATTTATCTATAACTATATAGTAGTGCTATAGATAGATTATAGTTTGGTATTCTTTGTTATAGTAAAATGCTTAGTAAATCTACTCTGCTAAAAAGGATATTATAGGATTATTAGAATTGCTATGCTCTATGGATTAACTAATATAGTAAAAGAGATATAGTACGCTATAGAAATAAGATATATAGAGAGTGGAGTTAATATAAATCTATTTAGCTAATAAGAAATAGTATGTATACTAGATAGTATTTAAATAATATATTTTATATTTGTGTATAGAATAAGGCTTTATAATTCTATAACTAGAATAGAGATAATTAAGAGAAATAAAATTAATTTTGATTTATAGCTATGTTCTATTAATCTATATAAATTAATTATAGTATATTGGTATTTTAAAGATATAATTCATATTTATAGCTTTATATCTATAGCTAAATTGATTCTTGAGAGAGCTGTTTAAAGTGGTGCCTAGAGAGCTAATATTAATCTTAAATATTATAAAAGATCTATAACTTATTATTCTATTATTTCTTAATAAGAGATTAGCTAGGATGGTATACTATCTAGTAAGTATAGTCTATTCGTTGCTTATATTAATCTAATTATTAAAGTTTTTATTTAGTTAACTGTAATTGTTTTTATATTTATTCTAATCGTTAAAATAGACAATTCTATATATAGCGAGAATTTTCTAGGTTAGAATTATTGTCTTTAATCTAGGGGATAGATAGATAGACTTAATAGAGTCTTTGCGTTAGGATAGATCGTGATTGAGCCTGCCAGCGCTAGATAGCGGTGGGTTATTAAAGACTATGGATGTCCTACTGATACGCTATAATAACTGTCTGTAGATAATCGACAAGATGTTACAATAACTATTCTTTATTGTAGTGGAGTTGGGTCTTTAAAATTACATGGTCTCGGAGGAATAAGCGTAGAATATATTGAGATAAGGCCGCTTTCTAGAGGAAATAACTAAAATTACTTGTTTATACTTCTTATGTAGATAATAGAATCTCTAGCACTAGATTGGGAAATAAGTTATAGATAATAGTTAATTAGGTATTTAGGTTGATGGGTACTAGAGAAAGCTTAATATCTAGTAGACTTGGAGCGTCACTCTATTTCTATCCTGATATAGATAGATTGTTGATCTTATAGAAGGTAATTATACTAGAGTATATAGATATATAGTCTTAGTAGTACTAGATTAGTCTTAGATGTATATTAGTCTATATCTATAGTCGCTAGTGTGGTTCTTATAACTAAAATAAGTGAATATTGGGGTAGAAGAGGATCTAGTGTATATAGATCCATGTCTATTTTAGTTATAAATGTTATTCGTAAGTCTATTGTAGTCTATAGATCTGTATAATTATTCTAAAGCACTGCTAATATAAGATCTAGTAGGGCTTGAACTTTTAATAGAGCTGCTGTTAATTTTTTTAATATCTATTACTATTCTATTTTTATAGCTAGGCGAAGAGATTCTTAATGTGATTCATCTGTATATAAAGTCCGGTTATAAACTAGAGATTATTATTAAGAATATAGTGCTTGAATACCTGATATATACTATCTTTAATTAATAGAATACTTCTCTCTTATATCTTTTAGAGATACTCTGGATTTAAAGGCTGCTAAGTGTGATAGTCTTCTAATGCTTTAAAAATATCCTTATAAAATATCTAAAGATAAAGATCTATAAGTAGCTGTAGAAGTAAAGTTAATTATTAGAAGTTATAATATAAAGTCTAAAGCTAGTAAAAGGTATTATAAAAGAGTAGGAAATCTCTTTTAATCTTAATTATCTACTAATAACGTTTATAATAGATGGATTATAGGCTAGGGGTATTAAAGACTATATATATATAATAAGGTAGCTAGAATGTTATAGTGGCCTAGTCTAGTTTATCTGCTATCTAGGTATATCTAAATTACTCTAGATAAAGTCTTATAACTATACCTTTTTATATCTAGTTCTAATCAGATCTATCGTATAATAGTCACACGTGTTGGTTAATCTAGAGGCCTAATTTATAATATAGATGATGATTTTAACTATTATATATATATATAAAGTACTAAAGAAATATTATTATTACTTGAGTATACTTCTAGTAGATTATTATATGAGGCTATAAGCTATATATTATTTTAAATCTAAGATATAGTTTATTTAGGTTTTATTGCTACCAGTCTAGTATTAGCGTTGTGATATAGATAAAGAAAGGTGTGTGCCTGGAGAGACTTATTAAAGGCGACTGGACCAGTCTACACTGCTTGAGTAGTTGATCTAATGTATATAGAATCACTTCTATGATCTAATACTTCTTTTAAGCACTGTAGAAGTTATTATAACAGCTCTTAAGAGCTATATAATAGTGTTATTTAGTGTATAGATAGGTATAGAGTAGCGCTAAGAAGAAGTGGCTAATAGCGCTTTTAATATATTGCTAGGTATAGGCTATATTAAGATCTAATATTAGAGTATCTAGCTGCTAATTTTAGAATAGATAGTAGTTCTTAGTGATTAGAATTTCTTTAAAGATATTATATAATTAGATATAGAGTAATCTTTATCTTTATAGAGATTATTATAGAGAGAATATAAGCGTTAGTAATCTTTATATATAAAAAAATAACTATAGATAGTAGACTTGCTATTATAATATAATAGATTTTTTAGTGAAAAATAGTATAGTATCTAAATTAAGAAGAAAATTAAGTTTATAGCGCTTTTTATGTTTTTTTTTTTTAGTTTTGATTTTGTTATCGATTTTATTGTTAGTCTCGCTTTTAGTTGATAAGGTCTCCTAGGAGGTAGGACTACTAGAATTATTAATACTTATAATTATTATAGAGGACGCTTAAAGTTGATTAGAGCTAAGTCGCTAGTAATATTGTATAGGCTCTAGAGAAGGACTAGAGATAATATCAGGGATAATATTTGTAGTAGTCTTATGCTAATCTAACTAGTTATAAAAGCTACAGAGATAATACTTTTACTAACTAAGTATAAGTATAGAGGACCTGCGGTTTTTTAGAAATAGTATTATCTCTTTAGCTATATTGTAGAAATCTTATTCTAGATATGTTATATTAACTGTCTAGTTCTATTAGTAAAAAAAGATATTGTGTATCTAGATCTAAATAGATTACTGGGTTATAAGCTTGAGATTTTTAGTAATTATTAAGATCTGGTACTACTAGAACTAAAAAAGTCCTATCTACTCTATAAGCTATTAGATATTCTTTTATAGAGTAGCTAACACTTTGGGCTAGAGTATAAAGTGAAAGTCTTATATATAAAGGATCTTTTTAATAGTCTTCGCTTAGCCTTCTTGCCGCGCCGTGGTAGCGTTGAGCTGGATCTACGCTATATTGGAAGGAAAATGCTGTAGAATTAACGCTAGGTAGCTCTGGCGAAGGGTGAACAGAAAGATATAATCTATCTAGAAAATATATTATTTCTAGATAATGATTTAATATTATCGTGTGGGCTTGTATAGATAGAAGAAGATTAGATATATTTTGAATAGAAACTTCTCGAAGCGCTCTATAGAGAGATATAGGATGAGATGGATAGGCTGTTAAGTATGTTGTAGCTGTTTAATTAAGAAATCTGTTTACTGAACCGCTAAAGGCTTTAGATAAAGAGAATTTTAGAGATTATTTATAGATAGTTGTCTAGCTTGTTATTATAGTTTTTTTTAGGCTATAGCTAAGCTTAAAATGATTTTACTAGTACTGTTAATATCTAGTAATATCTATAATGAATCTCTAAGTAATATAGTATTGTATTTAATGTTAATAGTTAGGAGATAAATTAGTGTAGATAGAGATAGCTCGCGGTCTAGCTCTGTATAAAGGAGATAATACTGTGTAGGTAGATATAGCTTATTCCAGAAGATAGGATACTGGGTGATAGTAATCTTCTTTAAGATATCTAGATAGTTTTGTTTAATTAGCTCGGCTACCATTACTATAAAAGAAGAGTAAGAGGTTTTTAGAGAGTGTTTATTATATGGACATCTATAATACTGTAGTAGCTGGTCGGCTAATGCTTAGGCCAAAGGCGCTATCTTTGAGGGATTGGAATCAGAAGTAGTAGTAACTAGTAGTATAGAAAAAAGCAGTTTAGGCTCTATCTTAGCTAAAGGAAGGGTATTAGATAGTAAATGCTAGGGAAGAGGCTTGAGAGAAAGAGAATTTTTAGTAAATTAGAATAACTATATAAAAGTATAGAGAATATTATATATCTAGTTTTTTTACTAATAAGTTAGCTTTATCGTTAATAATATTATCTTTAATATTTAAAGTGTAGTTTTTCTTATACTTGGTAGAGATAGCGTCTAGAGTATTTTATAAGTTATTAAGGACACTCTAAACAGGCTTAATGGGCGGGGATGCAATAATTAGTTGAGAATCTAATAATAAAAAGAGATTATGAAATAGCTTTAGTATAATGAAAGGGTTTTTCTGTAATACTTGAAGGCATGCTATATAGATATAAGTGCCTTTATTATTATTTTTATATTTTTAAGGACATCCTATGATAATTTAATAAAGAATAATAACAGGATAAGGATGTAGAACGATAATATAGATTAAGAAATAATAAAGAAATAATATTACTATTAATAATCCTTTTAGTAGATTAAATAGACTAATTAGAACCCTAGATAATTGGTCGAATCTAATCTATAGATAATGCTATATCTGATTCGCTAGTATCTATACTCTTTAATAGTCCTATAATAAAGGTTATAAGACTCTTTCTTTAGTTTATTATAGATTCTTAATCTACTAATATATATATTTATTAGTATTACTTTTATAAAGAGCTCTTTTAGTTAATATATTATCTTTGTTTTCTATAGGTCTGCTGTAGGAGTTATATAGAAAAGTAGTAATAGTATTAGCTTATCTAGGTTAATGATTATAATCTGCTAATAGCTATAATAGATCTGATAAGATAGAGTTTTATCTAACTAAGAGATTGGTAAAGAGATATATTTATAATCTATAGTCTTCGATTATTTCTTTCTATAGATAGATCTAATCTATATAATAATTTTTTTAGATATATTAGACCGCTTATTTAGTTACTATAGCTTGAGAGATGGGCTAGAATAATATAGTTAATCCTAGGCTTATTATGATAAGTAACTAAGATTATTATTATTACTAGAAGCTTTTAGTTTAGAAATACTTAGTAGTGTTCTATCTCTCTATACTTGTTAATTATCTTAATAATATTAGTCAACTAAGAGTTATGATATCTTTAATATTTTATATTTATACTTTTAGACTCTAGTATAAAAACCTGCTAATTCTATCTTAAAATACTTTTAGGCCAGTTTATAGGCTGTTTATCACCACTTATATAAGAGTAATTATTTAAGCTGGGCTCTATCGATCTCTGTCCTAGATTATGTTTTTAATAATATATATCCTACTAATATATTATAGGATATACGTAGAGATAGTAATAATCTATTAGAAGTTTTACATTTATCTTCGTAATCCTATATCTAGATTATGGATAGTGCTAAATCTATTCTATAATCTTCCTGTATCTATCCTCTGACAGATTTAGATCTATTTCTTCTAGTGAGCCAGCCAAGCCCTATCTTGTCTATAGCTCTAATAAGGTCGACGCTGCAACTATATTAGTACTATCCACATTTAAGTTCCATGGTTAGTTTCACATAGAATCATCTAGTGTTAAGTATTCCTGGCCTCAATCTAGGGGATATTTCCAATTAACAGCGATATCATTCCTTGTGATATCAAAATCGGTCTATATCGCCCGATTACTGGGAACATTAATAGACGGAGGAAAATACATAATTAGAAGAACTCTATCAGCAAGTATACAGTGGCTAATATTATTATTTACTAATACAAAGATAGATTCGATAGTTAGAACAAAAGTTAAAGCAACTGGTCCAATTATAATTAAGATATAGAAATTAGTGGACCCAGATTAAGAAAGTAGATAAAATATTAGAGAATCTATATTTATAAGAATAGATTTTGCTAGATTTAAAAGACAAGATGTGGAATCTAAAAATATAAATAATTTAGTAAGAATCTTATATAAGGACTAATAGTTAATCTATTAATAGGCAATAGATATAATATTCTAGTCCTAAAAGAATTTAGTTAAATTTGTCTTAGTAATAATATCTTATAATAATTAATATAGAGTAATTATAGTTAATTTTATCTATAAAGAGTTCTATAGTTAGTTATAATATTAATTTTTTTTACTATTTAATAATAGTTAACTATTATTAGTAATACTATTATATTAAAAGAATATAAAAATAGAATAATATAGCGGCTAGTAACCCTTTAAGCAGATCTAATAGTATTATAATTTACAAAATATATAGTAATATTACTATCCCAAACCTAGATTAATAGGTTTAATATTTATATAAATTAGTGCGCCTAGCTATTTATTTTTAAATAATATTTAGAGCTTTGCCACTAATATTAGATATTATAGAAAAATATAGTATATTATGGTTATAATAAATATAGTTAGTATACGTTTAAATACATTAAAAAGAGAAAATACTATATTAATGCTAAGACTTTCTAGTTTGTAATAGCTAATTTTTAATAGTAGATATCTTCACCACTGTTGATATTAGGAAGATAAGAGTAATATCAATCGAATTTTGAAAGAAGGTTTTTTTCAATGATATAAATTTTGTAGGACAATGATAGTGCTAGTGAGTGCTGTATGTCTTGTAAGCGTATGGTTAGATTAGATTATAATAGATTATTTTTATTAATAGATATTTTATTCCTAAATTCCAGTCAGCCTTTAGCAGCGTTAATTTTTATATATTAATATTCTATCTATAAGAATCCTAATATTATATTATATTTATATTTTAAAACTATATAGAAGTAGGCCTTTTTCTATATATTCTCTTCTATATCTAGTATTATATATATAATTTCTTTAATATATTAGGATACTGAACTATTATATTCTTTAATAGATCTAGGTTTACTTATATTATAATTTAGCTTTTTTTTTTAAGCAAAGGTCTTTTTAATAATCTTATAAATAAGACATCTACTATTAATTAAAGTATTAGTATTAGTTCTATAATCTAATTATACATCTATATTAAATAGAGATCTATTAAACCTTTCTACTATCTTCTTAAAGTCTTCGAAATTATAAACTGTTTTATATTTTAGCTTTTATAAGCAACTTTATATAAAAGCTACTTTTTTAACTCTAATATACTATCTAATTTTATATTAGATTTGATTCTATTTCTTTTTACTTTAATATTAGATATTTTTATTAATTTATCGCGTTTCTTCTTATTATAGTTTTTCGAAGATAACATTTAATAAAATAGTATAGATTTAGAATAGTACTAAACAATATAACCTAGTTTTCTATATTAATAGTAGTTATTTATTCTAATAATATTGATTAATAGGCTTACAGATATCTAATTTATAGCTTAGAGCTGTCCTCTATTAAGAGAGTTTCCTTTATTAAAAGTATAGAGAGTATTCTGTATATTCCACTTATATTAAGACTAGAGATTATTAATTCTTTTTAGCTCTTTAAGGTCGTTTACTACTCAATATAGACATCTATAGAAAGCTTTATATTGCTTTAGTATATTATTTTTAATAATTATACATCTTATTTCTTAATTAATTATAATTTTTAATTATAAGATTTTTATATTATTAGTCTATAATTAGTCTTCTATAAAAAGTAATAACTATTTAAATTTACTAATAAAGTCTTAGAAAAAAGTGCGCTCTTATTATATATAATTAAGTTCTAGATTCGCTTTTTTTATAAGTTAATAATCTTCAAATAATATATTAAAATATATAAAAAAAACTTTTAGTATAATAAAGATAATTATATTTATATTCTTATAGAGCTATATCTAGAGATAAATCTTTATCTAAACTCTTTCTACTAACCATTTATAGATATACTATAACTATTTATATAGTCCTCTAATCGCTAATATATTAATTATTAATTTTATATATAAGATTGCTATAAACTATATATATTTCAAATAATTAGAGTCGTTATATTTATTAAAATAATTAAAGAAGTAGTGCAGTTTATTTATAATATATATAGAGATTATTAATAATATAGTATTAGTAGAAACTTTAAAAATAAATAATTTAATTATATTGCTAATCTATCTTTTAATATATAATAGATAAATAGACATATTTATTAAAAAGAATTCTATTTATTACATTTATTTTAGTAATAGCTAGTTTAGTTTTAAAAATATATCTATTTAATTTAGATTATCTCTTAATAGGCTATTTATTATACTAGATAAATTCTTTAATACTTAATCTAATCATCAGAAAGCAAAGATATAATAGTAGTATTTATAAGATTTTAATACTTAATCTATCGTTAAGAAGCAATAATATAATAATTTAATCCTCTAAATAAGAAAAGTTAATATAATTCTTAAAGGCTTAATTTAAATAGATAAAAAATGATTATATAGGCTCTACTCTTTTTTTAATAAAAAGAGCGACGCATTCTCAACTTTTTAGATAGAGAAGATAAGAATATTTAAATCTAATATTATAGACTAGATCCCGTCTTACTAGTCTAATATAGATCTAGAAATTAAGTAGATTCGAACATAAAGAAAAGGAAAAAAAGATTTATAGAGGCTTGGATTGTTAATATAGATAGATATGGGTCTTCCGAACGCCCTAGCGAATCAGATCTAGACTAGGGGGTTTCCGCTGTACCGGAACAGGTGCGGTTATATCACGAGGGCGAAGCTCGAGTACTTCGGGGCCAGGACCCTAACATTCTTTTACTAACATATAATCGAATTCTTATTTTAGAATTGGCTATATTGTCTTTAGATTTAGATTTTTATTAATAGACTAGTCCTTATCTAACCCTACTATAGTCTCGTCTAATATTTCTGATATATTAGGTTAGATGTCTCCTATAGATATAGCCTACTTAATAGGATCAATTAAAATAGAGATATTTTTAGTAGTAACTATATTTTCTAATACTTATTAGCTCTTCTCCCAAAAGTAAAGAGCAATTAGAATATAAAAATAATATATAGAAAGCAGGTAAGAATAGAATTTAATAGTAAAGCTATGATTCGCTATATAGTTAAACTGATTACTAATCTTCAGCATTCTCTATATGAAGATTAGGATATATATATGTTCCCGTTTAGTGGCTTGGCAAGCCCCCTGTGAGGCTAGTGTAGTGAGGTGCGGCACATGGTGCGCACCGAAGGCTTCACGGCCTCACACCATACCTATCTATAGAAAAAATCTAATCGTAAAGTACAATTTTCTTAGTTTTTAATAATTTAGTATTAATTCTATACTTTTTTAAGCGATATAAGTGGCTATACTGCCTATTTTAAAGTATTAATTTTAAAATATTAAAAACACGCGCTATTTCACATAGACTAATAATTTATCTTTTATTTAACGTGTTAATAGTAAGCTAAACTCTTCCTTCATTACTTAATACTTTTTTTGCAGCATTCCGAGGCATATTGGCGTGTTTATTCGATTTTCAAATTTGTGTTTGGTTAAAAGTGGGAGAAAATTAAAGAGGTGGTCCGGCAGGCTTATGTGGGCCAGGAGGCCTATAAAATACGTTAATTTAGAAAGATTAGTATTTATTTCTTAATAAGTGCTGCCTAGGAATGAACTTGGGGCTGAGTCGGTTAGTAATCACTCAATTCGGTTGATACGGACCGTCGAACTTCGCCGCCACACACAAAAATCGGTCCTCTCCCAATTCCATCAGCAATCAATCCATCATGGGCAAATCCAAATCAGCCAAGCGAAAGCGCAACGCCCAAATTGACCGTCCAAAAAAGATCCATAAGACTTTAAACTTGACACCGCCCCCCGATGGCACCACTCTCGAGCCCCAACACCTCAAGACGGTGGTCTCCGATGAGGAACTCGAGATCGCCATCCAGACTCTCACAACCCTTGCAGAATATCCCAACCTGACCAAATCCAAGGCATGCAAAGATCTACGAGTCGCTGTCTATGATTTTCGCCAGGCCTGTACGATTGGTCTCAGCACGGCTGGTACGCGCCTTTTCTATGGGATACTAGCAAAACTAATTGAATTGCGGGACAGAGGGCGCTAACCTGACGGCGCGAATTACTGGAGCCTTGACCGATGAGAAATACCTTGAAGCCAAGATATTGCTGGCTGAGATGAGAATCCGCGACGAGCAGCCTAAGATCGGAGCCTTGTGTCGCTGGGTGAGAGATCTGGATGTCGTCAGTGGCCTCTCGACTCATCCTGAGGCTGAAGATCTGGTTCCACTGGAGCGCTGTGCAAAAGATCTGGAACGTCTCAGTGTCCTCGATGCCATCCTACGTGTCAGTACGCCAATTGACTTCAGCCCCAAAGCAGTCCATTCCACTTCTCCCATCGCCTTCCAATCTATCTGGGACCTCCGTCCCTCGGCCCCTCCCCTCCCAGTCTACGCCTCTGTCCTTGATAGAACTATCCTGGTTGAGTCACCCCATTCTCCCTCGGCGATCCGCATCATTGAGGAAATTCCTGGTCCCCTCCGCAAACCTCCAAACCACCATCCCGCCATCCTTTACACTACCGCTCCCAATGCAGTCCCGTTGGCCCTCGTCGGCCCATCGATCACATACCACCCCCATCCCACAGTTCCTGGCCTCGGACTTGCCATGAATGTGCTTTCCACTACCGAGTGCAGATCAATTATTGCCGCCGGGGAGTCAGTCGGCTTTCTGCCCGACGCCCCCCTTCGCGATGACGGAGATCTGAGTATCCTCGCTCATAACTTTTACTGGGTGGTCGATACTATGTTCCATGACCTGCTCTGGTCACGAATCTCCCCGTATGTGCCGCAGTCGGTGAACGGTTGTCTTGTCCGAGGCATCAATCGGCGCTTCCGGGTGTATAGATATGTCCCCGGAGCAGAATACCGATGCCACATCGACGGCGCCTGGCCACCGTCTAGCGTCCTCCCCGATGACACGTATGTATATGACTCATCACCGGTAAATAATAAGCAGAGTTCCATGTTTACCTTCCTACTCTATCTCAACGATGAGTTTGAAGGCGGTGAAACGACCTTCTTTTTGCCCGCCGCGCAGGAGGGAACACTCAATGCATACCCCGTGCGACCGGTGATGGGGGCTGTTGCCATCTTTCCGCATGGCGAGGCGAATGGAGCCCTATTACATGAAGGAACTGGCGTCCGGAAGGGCGCAAAATATATTATTAGGACGGATGTGGAGTACGATGTCAAACCTTCTGATGAGTGATCAGTGATGGAGAAGACACAAGTACGAAACGGAAAACAGAACTTGACATTTGGATGAAGCTGGTGTCACCTATGGAAGTCATAGCACTCCATTTATCTCTCATGAGATATAGTGTGTTGGATCTCGGGGCCCTTCACCGTCCCTCCGCGTGGTGCTTGGGGTATCCGACTATCCGCGGACACAGGGGTTCCTTGCTGTCAAGGCACGCGTGTCTAATGACTCCGTGATTGTAACTGCATGCCATCTCCATAGGGGACAATATAGACTTCGAAGTCTATAGAAGATTGTGCTGCGTATACTTGAAACTTCAGCTAATCCACCTAGCTGGTTAAAGTGCAATCGTGGGAACGGGGATTTATACAGACACCACCCTCTAACTAGATTTATTGTAGATCTTGTGAGGATTATTCTTAGAGAGCAAGCAAACATTCGAAAATAAGATAAATGTATGGTTCTAAGAATAGTTTACCTTAAAATATATATATATATATAAAATAATAACTAAATTTTAAAATATAGAATAATAAGATTTTTTTTAATATAATTTATTTTTCTAATTAATTACATGTAAATAAATTAACATAGAGCCGCTTATATATGTGAGGATATTATATATAAAGCAGGCAAGAGTGGGATTCGATGGTAAAGCTATGGTTCGCTATGTAGTCAAACTAATTGCTGACCTTCGGCATCCTTTGTGAGAAGGTCAGGGTATATGTGTGTTCTTTCTTAGTGGCTTGGCAACCCCTGTGAGGCTAGTGTAGCGAGGTGCGGCACATGGTGCGCACTGAGGGCTTCACGGCCTCACAGTTACATTTTATTATTATTTAATATATAATTATAATATAAAAAAATTATATTAAAAAATATTAAAAATTAACTAAATTAAAATAATTTAAGTTATTAAATATAAAGCTAATCTAATAAGGAAAGATGCTTGTTATTTACTATTGAGTTGTTATACATCTCAAGGTAAACTATTCTTAGGCTTTTGCTGTTGTGTTTCACCTGATCTTTGTTGAGCATGCCGTTCGCGATGCTGGGTAGCCGCGGGCCAAGATTTGATATCGATCCAGATCCGTTTACCCGAGCTGTTGCATAAACATGGATGCGGAGCCAAAATGTCAAGCCACGCCCCCAGATTATATGTCGATCCGGATATTAGTAGCATACCGTTCCTGATAAGATAAGGAGGATTATGCATGGACCAGAAATTGCCTTTCATTTAGGAAATTGAGTTATAAGACACATGATTTTCTACTCTGTCTTCCGAAACATATAAATTACGTTTCTTTATTTCCTACACTTTCCTGCCTCTAAGTCGTGTTAAGAGAATCTATAAAGCGGTTTCTCCCGATTCCATTCGCTTCAATTTGATTATCTAGACCCTACGCCCCGCAGCCGGACTGTCTTCTTTGTCACGATCAACTAGAAGGAACTGATGAACTGCAATTTAGTTCTTCTCGGACACAATGACCATTCTGAGTCGCTCAACAAAATGCATTTGCTTCCTTTCCTTACGTCTTTCATCACGTCGATATACGTAGGTAGTTGTTAATGCTAGTATAGGGTTAAACTAAATTTCCTATAGTAACCTGCAATGCTGGAAGTTGGTTGCTGGACAGGTGACTTTCAATTCACCCAGCAGAAACCGAATCGACACAAAGTCTCCCTGAACAGCCACGCACACTCTGCAGCAGATGAAATTGGATTGAAGTGCAATATGCTGATAGAAAGCTGAGACATCTACATCCTTGCAATAGAGACTAATCAAAAAGATAAACCGATATCACTGGTATACATTCAATAACTACATCACATTACAGCCTCCCTTTGCCTCGGTTTCCTCTTCACTCGCCTGTGGGTTCTCTTCTCTAATCTTCTCCTTCACAGCTGCTTTATCCAATGCCTTTTCAATCCTCTGTGCTTCTTCCAGCGACATCTGCCCTAATCTGACTGCCTTTTTCAGAACCTCATCATGAGGTGGTGTCTTGTCATCATCGGGCAAGTCAGTCTCTTCATGCTCGACAAGAGCTCTGAGACCATCCAGAAGAAGCGCATTAGGTGGGATCGAGTTCACGTCCACTTCCTTCTCTTCCTCTGCCTCTCCCATGGTCAAGCTCTTTCCCCTAGCGCCCGACAATAGATTCACTCCCAGCCACCCAGCGCCCAGGAACTTCTTGATCCTCACGCTGCTCCCTGCCACACCTCGCGTGACATCCGCAGTCCACTTGGCCGACTTGAGGTACTCGACTGCATTCTCCTTGTCCGCGACGATGGTCATGCCGATCGCAAATGACGCAGCAAGAAGGGGTCCCGCCACTGGCACGGTAGACAGCGCTACACCCATGATGCCCTTGATCACGTTGAAGATCCATTCATCGCCTTTATCCTCGAGCGGCGGGGGCGGTCGCCAGGTTAATTCAACAGACAAGCTTGCATTGACAAGCGTGACAAAGTCGATTCCCGGAGCGGCGTCTCGATCCTCCGCCTCCGGGCCGCCCGTTGTCCCTTTATCAAAGATGACCAATTTGGCGTCCCAGATGTTGGTGTTTCGGAAGTGGCGAGGGAGGGATAGAAGACCCATGACATCTACGTCATTAGCGAAGAAGTATATATACTGTACCAAGACATACCAGTCACATTGATACCAATCGACCACTTGCCGTCAATCCCAGTACCTCTTTCCCGCGTAAAGGGATGGTCATGGAATGCCTGTCTGTCCGTGTGCCAGACCTTCCGGGTCCCCTGATGATAAAAGTTGAGTTGGATAAATGTGGCCAACTGAGTAAATTTTCTGTCTGCCATTTGCATGAGAGGGAAGTAGACGGCCCGGATGGGAAGGAGTAGCTAGGCGTTTATCAGCATCTCAAAGTGTATAAAAAAAGAAAAGGTAGAAAGGAAGATAGAACCGACATGAAGCCAAATCCACTCCTCCTCCGAGGTCGGCATCGGCACCATGAAAACTTTTACCTGCCGAGTGTTAATCAATGTCTGCAATCCTCAAAATGATATACAATACCTTCTGCGGATCTCGGTTAAAGTATCGCTCCCCAAACATCGACGCATCACCGTGGTTCTTAAACCTCACGACCCGCTTCACATCATCCTTTTCGCCGTATCCAATACACCAATGGTCCCAGTAGGAATAGGTGTGCTTTATAGGACCTGTCTTTTTCACTACTTTCTTATGTTCAGCATACGGATTGGTATCGCCGAATCCCGGCGGATTCTGGTTCGCGGCCCATCTGTCTGGTTCATTTGTGGCGACTTCGATGAAGAAGTTGGAGTAGAACTGGTTGGTGTCTTCGGGGTCATAGCCGTCGGTTTTGAGGGACTCACGGACGAAGAAGACCTCACCTTCGGGGTAGGCTGCGCTCATTTTGAGTAGTAGAAGAGTCAATAGATTGTGATTTAGTAGACGAGGTTGAATTGGGATATGTAGCATGGCAGTGAGACTTTATAACCTACTTAGATACATTGTGAATATGGATTATGATGGCATGCATGGCTAATATTCAGATATTGCGTTCAGCAAGTAAGAAAGACCTACATGCCGCCTTCAGCAGGCTGGTGTGCAGTTACTGAGGGATTTAATGCATGGCATGTTTCAGCTCAACCAGCCACAGATGATCGCTACAGAAATACCTTGCTTCGTATATGCTGTCAAACTTCAAGCTACACATTCAAGGGGTCGGAATTCCAGCTCGACGGATGCAACCCTGAATTGTGGGGAATAACTTAATCCGGGACTAGAGATTTATTTTTTGGTTAGGTTCATGCCATGGTCCAGTAAATATCACAGGGTAGAGATTGCATTCATTTTACGGTATCTACTTCATACTTCAACTCTCAGGCCCATATTCCGGAAATGACCCTGTGTACTTTGCTTCGTAGCACTGACAATATCAACACACCATGAAAGAAGCCAAATCCTTGATTGGGATTGTCTTCGTAGGATTACCAGTTTCGTCGAATAAATGTTTTCATTTCTGCGAAGAACTTCTCGATAGGGTTTAACTCTCTAGGAGCGATTGAATGGTTTTATCCATAACCAGAATAGACTTAGCAGCAGGTTACCTTCCACAATGATGAAGTAACCCCTCGATGGAACCCTCGGGGACTGGGACATCGGTTGACGCCTGGGAGATGCGAGAATAATACCGTTTGTGGCATATGCTGGAAGAATATGATACCGTTGACGACCCCGGTGGGACTTTGCAAACTCCTCTCTAGACAACCTTGGAGGGAAATTGTCATAGCAATTTTCTCATACCAAGTATAGAGTCAAAGCTGCAGTGTTATTCTATACACCGGTATGTTAATATCTGGGAACTCCATTGGAACGAAAACGGTTTGGTCAAGGTCGTATTCTTAGGTTGATCTAACCAAAATCTAGAAATAGGCGACGCTGTCATCCAATTAATTTTAAAGTTAGGATGATTTTTTATTAAAAAAAATTATTATATAGCTTATTTAATTTTATCTTTGTAATCTATTCAAACAAAAAATTATTTAATATAATTAAAAATTTTATTCATCATTTTTATATTATTTATCTCTGTATTTTAAAATTTTTATTAAATTTTATTTATAATAATTATTGTAGTTATGTATTTGGGTCATATATTCTGGAAAGGTTGTATACCGGAATAAGAACAAGTAAATTCAATCACTTAATGTGTTTTTGATGGGGAAGGTAGCTTGAACCAAATGTCTGATGAAAAGTGGATGAAAATAAAATCATCACAAGTCGAAGATTGAACGTTGATTTATATATTGCTTTGAACTCATATCACGTACTCTGAACTGTTTATTGTATATATATGTTGAAAGAAGACATATCTGTATTCAATTTAATAAGCGATCTGAGCTCTTCCCTAGGCGGGTAGAGGGTGCGACTGATTCGTGGGTTACTGGGTTCATGATATCTCGTTGATGAAGAGTGCCTCGATATTTCGAGTATTTGAAGCTTATTAGAAGTTACGATCAGCAAATCCAAGGGTTAAATGTAAATATGCTAGTAACTAAGCTTCTAAAGGTTTAGCCCTTTCCTGAAAAGTCGCTGTATCCTAAAAAATCCAGGCGCATTAGCGCTGTGTTAGCTACGTCTTGGCTGCGTCCTATTTTCTTCAAATTAATATCTATGCCGGTGGTTAAAGTGATTGGCTGGCGTCCATTAAATTGCTTTTCAATGCGCACTTGTCGAAAATGTCTCCAAGGGGCGTGTAGCAACACATAGGTCTCCTGTCTGACTCAATCCCAAAGGAGATAAGTGCCGATATCCGTGGAGGTGGGCCGTGAGACCTACCTCGCGTCAGCGGTCCATCATCCAGCTGGGTTTTATGATTCCATAATTTAATCGCAGTACCAAAAGAGTATTTTTAGCCTAAGATAATGTGTACTATGTAGAGTAGACTACGCCATCAAAGCCATGATTTTAGGTTAAGCTTTGTGATTGGGAAGATGGATCCACTTTGAAATGCCGACTAGGTAATCCCCTAAAGTTCCTATAGAGGTACTATCGCGGTTATCGAACGCGCTGAGATATCAAACGCCCTGTATGATGAGATATCGCTGAGGTACGTGCACTTTCTAGTAACCTGTTATAAACCTATTGACTAGAAATCATTAAAATTAAGTCTAAATAAAATTTATATATTATCCTTGGTGATTCTCTTTACTAGTTAAAAATTACATATTAATGCAGTTCTTAGTTACAGCCTAGCGCTGATCTATATAAAACCTAGATAACACTCTAATGATGCTAAAATGGCCTTTATAAACATCTGAAATGTATAAAAAAGTAAAGATATGAATATTATATCAATCTAATCGCCTAGAATTCATTATAAATGAGTTATTCTGTCTGAGAGTATAATTATTGATAATCTGTAAAATTCTTAGCGATAGAGAAGATATATGGCGAAAAATTACATGCTAGCTGAATACCGAAGAATTAAAACAGCCATGTAACAAGTCGTATGAAATTTACTACTGCCACCAGAAGAGCAAGAATTGCAACCATCAGATAAGCGATCTGAGAGGAGACCCCTTGGTAAGGGAATAACCAAAGTACCTAATAATTAACACCCTACAATGTGACTAAACAATGATGTGGTTATTGGGTTAAATGTGAAGATACCAGGTATAAGATAAATGAAGTGTTTACTATGGGGTTACATGGCAGGAATCCTATGCAAGAATATCTACATGTCAATAGGTCAGATTATCAAGGCCATCTATCCATGCTTTGCATGGTTGTCTGAACAATTAGAAAGAATATCGATACTCCTCAGCCTGTGAGGATGCTCACATCCAAGCACCTCCTCTTGTGCGTCTAGTGCCCGCTGATGCATGGCTTCCGCTTCTTCATATTTCCCTTGCCGGTCTAAATACCACCCAAGGTTAGATTGAAGGGTGGTTGTATCGAATTGATCTGTATCATCAACCTCGCTTATAGCCTCTAGCACACTTTTGGCATGTGTAAGAAGCGATTGACATTCCGTCCAGCTTTTGTAATCCCCACTCGGGAATACCTGTGCTATAATCGCTGTTGATTTGGACTTCTAATCGCGAAGCTGCTAGTGCGTCTCTAGCTACACCCGGACTGACAACTGTATAAGCTGGTACATGTCAAACAGCTATTTATTCTTTCCCACCTAGATTAGGGAATAATTGATTAGTGGTGCCAATGCATCGTGAAAATCAGGAGATCTTGAATGTTGTCCCGTACTAGGTCCTTAGAGGTCCCTTACTAGTTGAATATACTCATTGGTGCTAGGAGATCTATCGCTGCTGGCTGTGACTGCTGGATCTTCTTAAACGATAACTGCTAGGTTGTGATGACAGCATAGTGAATGCTGGGATTGCGCCGCAGATTGATAGAATCCTTATTTTGGAGAAGCTGGATCCGCTTTAACCCACTCTTATGGAATAGCTGAAGGTATATTGTTACGGTAATGAGGGGTGATTAGTTGGCAATACATGCCCCCGCCTGCGTGATTGCTAGTAGGACATATTCTAAGGTCTGAACTAACGCCGACTTATCCTCTTCTGGTGATTGGCTGTCAGGAATCCTTACCCGCAACAAGGCCAGCGATTTGGCCTCGTTTATTGGCTGGATGTGAATTACAGGAGTAAATACCAAGGAAACCATATGTTAAGTGGCAGCATATGTAGATTTTGGACATGTTTTACTCATTTGTGACTTGTGTCCTCTCTAAGTTAATCCTGTCAATACCTACTTAGCCAAATAGCTATGTTGATATAGTGAGTATGATATTTATGATGGGTTTTCGATGTTGAAGTACTGTGCAGTAAAATTTCACAGAGTTCGAAGATCAATTGTTAAGTAAAATACATTTGACTATAAGTACGACTGTTTCAAAACAAAACTTTAATGCCCACAATTTTTGTGGAACTCAAAAGAACCTCATGATCAAGACCAGAACCTCAAGTCACCCTGTCTGCCCCGGGCAAAAACTTCCAACTTCTGATGACCAAGGGGACTTAGAACTGGCACGCCAGCAACTGGGCCACCAAGCGACGTCCAATCAGTTACTCCTGGAACCCAGTGTGTTCCATTGAAAGCATGATGCCACACACTCAAATCGGAGCGCTGGATGACAACATCCATGTGCTTATTGTCTCCAGCCACTGCCCGAGGTCCGCTTACCAGATTTCCCACTGGTCCATGATGACCCCATCCATGCACTGATGGCGCCCACTGTCCCTCAAAGCCCTTGTGCCAAACATTATCATCTGTTCCTTGTACCCACACATCAAGCCGACCCTGACCCCAAGAAATCGCTTGCGGGCTATTCCTGATCTCACCCTTAAGCTCACCCCAGCCTGACGTCCAGCTATTATTGTGATAGGCCTTGTGGTAGACTCTGTTGTCAGTGCCCCGCACAAAGACGTCAATTCTGTTTGGACCCCAGGAAACCGGAGCTGGGTTGCCGGTTATTGCACCACCCAGGGACTCCCATCTCTTCCATCCTCCGCCGTTCCATTCTGTATGCCAGACAGCTTTATCAGAACCTCCACGGGTAAACACATCAAGTCTGTGTGGGCCCCATGACACAACAGTTGGTCTGTTAGTGAAATTTCCTTCGAGTCGATGCCATCCTTGCTGAGACGGATTCCACCTGTCTCCTTCAAAGTATTTGTGAAGGATGCAATTGTCTGGGGCCCGAGCAATCACATCTAGCCGGCCAGCATGCGAAGTAACGGCAGATGGACCATCAGCAATAGGTCCACCTAGAGACTCCCACCCAGTTTTAGAAGGCCACCACTGTTGACCTTGACGATACTTATGCTGGACGTGCTTGTGAGCATCTTGGACAAATATGTCAAGTCTGTCCGGTGCCCATGAGATAATGGCTGGCTCGCCAACGATGTCGCCACCCAAACTGTCCCAACCAGACCCTCTATGAGAGTGAGCTGTTAAGCTGGTCGGGGCTGCAGCTGTTGCCATTTGTGACAATGTGCACGTGGTTATGTGAACGGTGGGATATTAAAGTTCTTTGGTATCGAGAGATTTGAGAGCTGCACGCTCAGCGTTCTTTCAATGGCTGCTAAGGTGCTACATGGCTACTTAACACCTGTGCAGTCTGGAGTTCAGTAGGTCATGAGATCACAATGATCTACTGATCTGTGTTATGTCAGTCGGCACATCTAGAACATCGAATGTCGCTGAAAGCGAACATTTGTGTGAGACTTGGGAAGGTATTAATCTGAACAATGGGTGGTTCTGTACCAGATTTTCCAGGACCGGCTGAGTTGAGGCGAGTGTTAGGCGGTCAGAAAGGCTGCTCAGCATGAAGGGCCCGAATTTTTTCTCCCTATCATTGTCAGAGCCACCGGCCTTTGAAGACTTCATAACACCGACGTCACCAACAAACGAATTTGAGCAAGGAAATGCTCTGTCCAGTAATATTCTCATTACCATCGACGAGGCAACTCCTCGCCACTCCTTGTCGCCTGCAGCCGCGTCTGACTCAGCCAGCAATTGATTCTGAGGACCAGATAACCATGCTACCCACGAGCCACCTTGCAGCCCAGATCAGGATAGATATCCATGCTTAACGACAATCAATGCTACAGAGCAGACCAGAAATCCCGAGGCGGCTAAGGGCAAGTCCACGCCATCTTGCCAACCTTATCAATCGAACGCGGATGACATGGTCAGACGCGGGTAATCCAACTAGCTGATTGCAAATGTCCGAACGCGGATGATCACCGTTGACCCCACTAGTAATATTGATATTATCTTCTTTAATATTATGTAGAATAAAATCTAGTATAACTACTATATATAAACATAATTTAATGTCTAGATAAATGTTAATACAACTCTTAATACATCACTTAATTACATCCAACTCTTTATTCACAGTGGCAGCATTCTATCTATACAGCAACCAGCCCTTATCAAATATAACATACACAGCAGCCCCCAGTTGCCTAGTCAGTCATCGCCACCCTAAGTAGCAACAACACAGCGTCAGGCTCATTATACATAGATAACAAGGAAAGCATTATACAGAATACCACACTCAATATAGACTTTACCATAAACAGCTCTTCTCTACACGCAAGTATCAACAGCAATTTCCAAGACACCAATACATTAAGCAATATCACAATTCTAGATATCTCATCTATAGGTAATGTCACTTTTAACAGGGTTACAGTGGAAAATTTAGATTGGTTATGATCAATCAAGCAAGTTGCTTATCATCAATAGGTTACTCAGTGTGACTCAGAGTGGTGCTTGGGTTCAGGACTGGGTATTGAAATAGTAAATATTACCCACTGCGTATATAGCTCTGATACTATGTAATTGAATAATTACTCCACATGCATAATTCCTGTGCCGGTATATAATAAATAAAACTTACATTTATATGTCCATATAGGAGCACCGGGAGGTGAAGTATTACTAAAATTACATTGCTGCTGATGATTTCTAACCAAGTCTGCTCATCAAAAACCTATGGTACATCAATTTTAGAGGATGTATCTCCTACGATCTAATTGAATAAGCCGTGACATTGGAATCACTAAATACAATGATAAGCCAAACTTAGCTAGTTGAAAATATTAAAATTCCAAACGATCAAGGTACATGTATTAAGATATGGGGAAACTATATAATGTATGTGAACTATGAACTGACTGTGCGAGAAGAGCAACATGTAAAAAATGGTTGGTATCATTTTATGTTTCGCAAATACGTGAATGTGTCGCATACCATCAAATCTGCAAGAGTTGAACAATTTCATCACAATACTTCGCAAGCATATGCAAAATCTCGTCAGCTCCTTCATCGCCAATCTCCGCTGGGTCGGCAAGCAACCACAGGCGCAGGACATTGCTCTCGGGGTATACCAGTACAGTAGTCCAGCGTGGTGTTTCTACAAGCTCATACCATTGAACTACCACTCGGTCGTTGCCTAAGCATAGCTCGGGTTCAAATTCCATGTTGCGGAAATGAATAACAGATCTGTATCGCGAACCGGATGGACAGGTTGTACACTTATCGATAAGTTCTTCCCAGTCTAGACCATCGTGCAGTGCCCCATCATCAACCTGCTGCGCTGAAGCTTCGACCAGGTCTCGGAGTCTCTCTTCTCGGCTTTTGCTCGAACAAGATTGTAATTGAAGTCTAATGGGCAACATATTCACGCAAGGACCGACAACTGAGTCGAAACCCAATATATTGCCATTGCGTCCTGTACTGACGTTGCCAAAGACAACATCATGGTGTCCGGCCAGTTGTTCTAAAATAAGAGCCCATGCTACATTTACCACAACCGTCGGACGGGTGCGTCTATTGTCATCTGAGGTATGGAAGTATGGGAGCGCGTATGAACGGAGTGTTCGCACATTGTTCCCTGCTGGTTTGTAGACGAGTGGAGGTGTGATCTGTGTAGCGCCTTGTAATTTTGCACGCCAGTACTGGCGGGACTCCTCCGCCATTTGGCGACGGTAGTGCAACACATTCGTCCACTCTGCTGTCTTTTCAATTCTGAGATTGTTGAAAGCACTAGCAATAGAATTGAGGACCCGGGCGGTGCACCAACCATCGTTTTGCATATGTGATAAGCGCAAGATTACACGCCGCCTGTTGTTGCCTGTGTTCACCAATGTGATCTTAGTGAGAACATCGTTGAGGTTAGTTTGACGACAATCCGTAAAGCAAAATTCATTAAAGAATGCCGTTATTTGTTGTGTGGTGGAAACTTCCTCAATCACCAAAGGTGCATCGCGTAGAATAATTTGGTAATATGTGCCTTCGTAATGAAGGAAACGGGCTCGGAAGCATTGAAAGGCTTGCACCATCGAACGACATGCACGAGTGAGCTGTAGCCATGATATACTGGGCCCGATGTCAAGATATGCGTATTGGAGTCCCAGGGGTTCTTTTTTGTTATGAATATAATCAACCTGGAATCCATTCGCTGGGAGAATATCCTCGACCTGGCCGGAGTCAATGCTGAAGGCAGGGACGATGTGCTTTGCGGTGAAAGTATTCAAGTCTGATATCTCAGGAACAAGGCTGTAAGTCTTGTAATACACTGTATCGCTTGGAATCATAGACACCTGGGAGATCTTCTCTGCTAGAGATAGAAGTTTTGAGTTCTTGAACACATCACTAGCCTTGAGCATGAAACCACGCTCATGAGCCTTTGTGGTTAGCCGCATTACACCAAGTGAGTCTCCACCAAGCCTGAAGAAGTCGTCCTCGCGAGAAACTGATTCATGCTTGATCCCGAGGACTTCAGCCCATAGTGCAGCCATGGTCTTCTCCTCCTCGGTAGAAGGTGGCGTGTATGGTGATTTAGCCATTCTCTTATTTATCCAGACCAGATCCTGTAAACGAAGTTGGGCTCCTATCTCCTTTAAGAAGCGACGGTCTGTCTTGCCAGAGCTAGTTTTGGGCATGCTGGGAAGCGCAACAAACGCCTCAGGATGGAGATATGATGGCATCACCGCATCGAGATGTGGCACGAGATCAGAAAGAATTTTCTCAATGTTGTTTTGGAGCGATATTAAATTTTCTCCAGAGGCTTGATTTTGGCTGGCGAAACACAACATCATCTCTCGGTCGGGCACATTCTTGCCGACTGCGATGCGGACAATGCTAGCAGCAATTTCCAAACCGCTAGGAACATGACGTCTAATCGTATCTTCCACTGCTGTCAAGTCCACACGTTGTCCTCGCAACTTGATATCAGTACCAATTCGACCGATAAATACGAGTGTTCCGTCATCAGTGTAGAGCGCCTGATCTCCGGTGCGGAACAAGTTCCCTTGTCTACCAGGAAAGGATGTAGTGCCAGCAACAAGCCACGGGGGATTTTCGAGTAGATGGTACTGGTATGGACCCAAATATCCCGCCCCAATAATCGGGCCTTCGATAACTATCTCTCCCGGTGCCCCAATTGGCACCAACCTGTCAGGGTTTCCAATTTCTGTCAGCCAGAGGTTTGCCCCCTGGCCTCGGCCAATATACCCGAAGTGACCGGGGCCTGTAATCTGTGAAGAAATGGCACATAAAATCGTACACTCAGTCGGGCCGTAAACATTAAACAGACGGACATCATTACACCACGTCTCGATGTCGGTTCTTGTCAATGGTTCTCCAGTCAAAATCAAATCCTCCAAGTCCGGTAACACTCTGGGGCTCATTGTTCGAGCGACTGAGGGAACAAGCTGTGCCCAGTTGACTTTGAATTGTCTCATGAATGCTCCGATATCTCCCTTCAAAGCCTCCTCATTAGGAACGCAAAGACAGCCACCTTGTGTTACAGTATAGAAAAAGTTGAAAACGCATGCATCAAACGAGTACGATGAGCTGTCAAGAGATCTAGTGTTGGCATCAATTTGAAACCCCTGCGGCCCGCAATGATGTCGTATCGCCGTTGCTAAGTTTTTGTGACTGATTTTGACACCCTTCGCTGCTCCGGTACTACCGGAAGTGAAAACCGCATATGCGAGATCATTACTGTGTAAAGACACATTGGTATAACAAGACGATGATGCCACAGATATCTCAGCATCCGCTTCCTCATTATAGTTCAACTTTAGAGTCCCTTCATCTACGATAAGAGCACGTTGCGCAAGTCGGGTAGCACGGTCTTTGGTTTGGTCTGCACACAAGATAATATCCGTATTGAGCGATTGCATGACAGCCCTCAAGTGGCCCTCTGGATGACTGGAGTCAAGTGGAACAAACGCACCACCCGCCTTTAAAACGGCCAACATTGAAACGTTAGCCCACATAGACTTTTGGAAAAGCAGCGGCACGAAACAACCCAATCCAACACCAGATGCAATAAGAATTTCGCACAGACGAGAAGATAAGTTTTCTAATTCTTTGTACTTAATCTGGCCGTCCCATGCATCGATGGCTAGTGCTTCTGGTCGACTGCTTGCGATTTTCTGTATAGTTTCAAAGACGAAACTATCATCAATGACATCTGGGACCTCTTTGTTCCATGTCCAAATTTCGTCGATATCCTGCTGACACATTGAGTCCAATGACTGTATAGTGCTAGCTAATCCTTGGTTCAGGGCCTGAGAAACCTGCTCGATGATTCGCTCCCATCGGCTGATCATCTTTGACAACTGTGATGTGGAGATGAGATTAGAATCGAAACTGGATCTAATTTCTATCTCTTTTCCACGTGGAAGAATCTCCATCATCAAGCCGTATTGATTCAAGACTGAATGTTGATCACGGAATCCATCTACCGCTGCCTCGTCAAGCTCTTCCATAATAATATCGTCTTTGGTGTTCTTTCCGTTATATTCGTTTCCACTGGGAGGCTGAATGACTAGTACTGTCTGGAATCTGCAGCCTGCCTCGCATTGAGCATTGATACGGCGAATGGCATGGACCCCAAGATGTTCATGCGGCATTCGTCGGACTGTCATGTCTTGTATTCGATCCATGAACTCCCGAACAGGTAAGCCAGGATCAGTGTTCACTAGAATTGGCACAGTTGTTACGGCGGGACCTATCACTCTATCGATGCCATCCACTGGTGCATTACGCCCTGTAAGGATGGCACCAAAAGATGCTTTGGGGGTTCCTGTCATGCGTGAAACAACAACAGCCCAGCTACCATACAAGAGGGCCGATATGTTGATACCATGACACGAGGATAGATCTGCAAAGATTGTTCTCTCTAAATATGCTGCAGGTGCGGCTTCATAGTTATGGAAAGGTAGGGATGGGTACACTGCACTTTCTTCAGAACCGGTAAGCTCTCTAGTCCAGAAGTCTATAGACGTCGCTTTGTCTTCGTTGATGATATGTTTCACCAAAGGCCTCATATCAAGGTATGAGTTTTCCAATTCGTATCCAAGGTAAGCTTGCTTTACGTCGTTTTCGATCACTGGTAGAATCCAGCCGTCATATAGCGCATGGTGGATGGTCCACACTAATTTCCGATCGTCACCGTCATCAATGATTGCCCAACGTGTCAGTCTTGTGGTCGGCCCAAGCTTCTCTTTTTCAGAGCCTTGTAAAAACGATTTAATATCGGTGTATGTCTGCCATGTGATGTTTCTTTCTTGAAATACGGCTTGCGTCAGGCCATGATGCTCAAGGTCCACTAACCGAGTGCGAAGAATAGAATGGCGAGCTACGACAGCAGCCCATGCATTCTCTAGTCTCACAAGATCGACTTCTTGTGGAATACGGTACAGCCTCATGCTGATAAAGGCATTTGAATCTCTAATGGTTGCCGCTAGCATACTTTTTTGAAGAGGTGTGCACGGGTAGCAGTCTTCCACTGCGCGTGAATCTTCCCGGCCACATTTTGCTGCAACCTCAGTTCGAATGGCAAGCACGTCGACTGAGTCACCGAGTAACTCAAATGAACCGATGGCCGAGGAAGTTTCATCATCTTCTTTAACAATTCTTGATTCGAACATTGCTGCTAAATCGGAAAGTCTTGGGGTTTCAAAAACATCTGAGACGCGCAAGACAAAGCCTTGGCTACGTGCCCCAGCGACTAGCTTCATTGCGGAGATCGAGTCACCATTGAGATTGAAAAAGGAGTCATCAGCCCCGATTTGTTCGATAGGTACTCCCAGCGCCGCCGCCCATAGTTCTTGCATTTTAATTTCATTAGACGTTGAGGGATCTCGGCGGACGGCCTGACGATTGGTTCGACCACGATAGATTTGGTCTGGACGTGCTTTTGTTGCCACTTCCACCAACCTCTTCATGTCCACTTTGCCGTTGTTTGTGCGTGGAACTGTTGTGATAAAGTAGTAAATAGATGGAACCATGTACTTGGGCAATAGGCCCTGAAGTCTTTCGTCAATAGTTTCCAGTACTTTCACGGCTGCTTCCTCAGGCTTTGCCAAGTCACATATACACTGCTTTGTTGCGTCTTTATTAGCCAGGAAAGCAGCAAGTCTTTGCTCGTTTCTTTCCGTAGACTGCTCCAAGACGGATGCAACGACTGGTCCAACGAAATCATGCATCAATTTGCGTACATGATGCTGGACTTCTTCAAGTTCAATCCTCTGACCATTTAGCTTCACTTGCAGATCTTTGCGTGAAACAAAGTGGATGTTGCCGTGGCTATCATATCGTGCGAGGTCACCGGACTTGAATGCTCTGCTGGTCTGCAAATCATCCCCATCGTGTCCAATCTGTAGCCATGGAATATCATGCACATACGACGCACTTGTCAAGTCATCATTATTATAGTAGCCTTTTCCAACAATAGGGCCTTCGATGATAATTTCACCTACGGCTCCGATGGGCATTAGGCGACGATGGTTTTGTGGATCAACGATCCATATCCTACAACCAGATCCTCTTCCAATCCCCTCACTGTTGCAGTCACTACCGATGCCTGCATTAATTGTTGACACTGATGTGCATTCCGACGGTCCATAACATATTACCAAACATATCTTCGGTTTCCAGTGTTCAAACTCTCGCAAGTCGACTGACTCACCAGAGAGAATGAGCGTTTCAAGTGAAGTTAGTTGTCCAGGATGGATGAGACGTGCGACTGATGGAGTAAGTTCGGTAAGAGTCGCAACTGAACGATTGAGAGCCCCAGTAAGATCATTTTGTCTTGCCTCCTCTTCTGGAACACATAGAGTGCCACCTACTGCCAGCACTTTGAAAATCATATTCCAACTCACATCGAAACTGTAAGAGGCAAATTCAAAGGCGCGTGTGTCTTCACGGAATCCGGATTTCCTGGCCTGGTGCATGATGGCGGTTGAAAGACCCCGATGAGTTTGCATGACACCTTTGGGTGTCCCAGTACTACCTGACGTGAAAAGAATACAAGCCACATCATCCAGACTGGGTGTTTCAAAAATGCATTTCTCGCTCCCACTGGGCACGACAATGTCTGGACAGGATTCAATCATGACGACGTGCTCACAAAGAGCTAACGCGATTTCTCTAGAAGACGCACCTGCCATGATTACTCTCGGTTTCACTTGATCCGTTATTGTTTTGAGTCGTTGGAACGGCTGGTTGACATCGAGAGGGAGAAGAGTGGCTCCCACCCTGAGAACAGCTAACGCGGCGACAGGGACGTACCCAGATTTCACAGACAGAATGGGCACGACCGACCCTCTTCCCACGTTATATTGATGTAAATATGCGGCGTGGTTTTGTGATAGTTTGTCGAGCTGTGAGTAGGTTATCTTGCAGTCTGATCCCTCGATTGCAATCTTGTTTGGTCTCCCTTGCGCACTATTCAATATCTCTTCATGGAGGAGCTTCTCACTAGATTGTGGTAGTGTCGCATTCCATTTCCAGAGATCGTCCAAGTCCTTTTTACCAACAAATTCAATGTCTGTAATACTTTCAGCTGTACTGAAAGCAGAGATAACAGTCTCTAAATGTCCGCTGAGACGTTCGATTTCACGCAGGTCCAGTACAGCCGGGTCGAAGACGATCTGAAGATCCAGGCCAGATTCAACCGGTGAGACGAATAAGACTAGTGGAAACGTATGAAATGACTGTCCTTCTTCACCTTCTACCTCATATGTTTCAGTTTTGATTGCGTGTAGCTCGTGGGTACTGGAATCAGAGACCGGCGTCACAACAATGAGCGTTTGGAATTTGCATGCTGCCCGAGTGTCGTCATTTATACCTTCAATAATTTTTGTGCCAAGGTGTTGATACGGTGCCATATCTGCAGTGTCTTTCTCAACTATCTCAAGGACGGACTGTATAGACTGTTCCCTATCACTCAGTTTGATGCGAATTGGGACAGGGGTAATCGTAGGACCTATCATCTGCTCAATACCCTCCACTGGTGCATTACGTCCCGCTAAAGTGGCGGCAAATACGATATCGTGTGAGCCAGACAGTTTAGAAATGATCAGTGCCCAGGCTGCATGGATTGTCGCCTGTATATTAGTACCAGGTCGAGCAGAGTACGGCAGGATACGATTGAATATCTTGCTTGGTTGTACTTGATAGTTTCCAACAGGAAGCTCTGGATAGGTTGTGGCAGTTGTACACCCTGCTAGACGATTTCGCCAGAAACATTTGGCAGCTTCAGAATCGCAGGAAAGGAGGTAGCGAACAAACCCACTGAATCCTGGTGGTCGGGATATGAGGCGAGATTGATATGCTCGACGAAGTTGGTCTTCAATAATTAAGATTGACCATTCATCATAGAGCGCATGGTGAATTGTCCACGCGATTTTTGGTGCAACACCTTCAATGAGTGAAAGGTGTGACAAAGGACTCCCAAAGTCAGGGCTTTCCTGACTACATGCTTGAATGTATAGGTCTAGACTGTCATATTTCTTCCACTCGTGGCCCTTTACGACGACTTGGAGCAGCCCCAAACCATCAATTTCCACGAATCGCGTACGTAGGACAGCGTTGATATCGAAAACGGAATCCCATGATTCGACCAGCTTCTCAGCGTTAACACCATTCGGAACTTCAAACATCGAGCGTTTGATATAGGCCTGAGGTTGTTTCATTGTTAAGGAGAATAGTTCAGTTTGCAAAGGTGTGCAGGGATAAATGTCTGTAATAGAATCAACGGAAACACCGCAGGTCATGGCTGCTCTAGTCACGGCCTGAGAAACTTGATGTGACGGAAGTAATGAGAATGGTCTTGGAGAGCTGAATGAACCATGAATAGGTCGGATTGTCAAGGCCATGGACGATAAGTTTGGATTTTTAATGATGTCTTTGACTGTCAAGTTGAGGTCATGCCTACGAGCTAAATTGGACAACTTCATGGCAGCAATAGAATCACCTCCAACGTCGGAGAATTCGCTATCTATACCCAATAAAGTGAGTGTGTGACCAACTGCAGCAATCCATAAGTTTGCCAGAATGGTCTCCATTTCTGTCAACGGACCATGCACAGGTTCAGAGGCAGACCCTTCTTCCTGCAATGTTGATCTCTCTGACAACATCTGCGGACCCAGTGCTCTGAGCTTTAGGCGGTCGACTTTACCAGATGGATTCTTCGGAATTTCGGAAATTGTGAAGAAGAATTCAGGTACCATGTACGGTGGAACTCTTTTGCCGAGATATGCCCGAGCCCCAGTTTCGTTCAGAATGTCCGTTGACAAAGACACAGTGCAGAAAGCGGCGAGCATAGGGAGCCCAGAGGATGGATGGATGATAACTTCACAGATAGAAGAAGTGTCTGGCAGGGCATTTTTGAGATGATATTCAATTTCACCGAATTCCACTCTTTGACCACGGAGCTTGACTTGAGTGTCGGCTCTTCCTAGGTATTCGATGCTGCCATCGAAGGCATATCTAACTAAATCCCCAGTTCTGTAAAGTCTGCCGCGACGTCCAGGATTCTCTTTATAGCCGCGCAGTAGGAACTTGGGATTTTCAATAAAAGCTTTTGCCGTCTTTTCGGGTTCTTTATAATAGCCATGTGTCACAAGAGGTCCTTCATTAACCATCTCTCCAACAGCCCCAATCGCCATCAATTCTTCATTATTGTCTGGGTTGCAAATCCATGATCTAACTCCAGCTCCTTTTCCAATATTGGATGCAGATTCAGGAGAATAAAGTCGTGTAAATATACACAATGGCGTGGTTTCCGTCGGTCCATAGGCTCCCCAAAGATCCAGGTGTTCAACCCATTTGGATACATCCAGTGGAGTAACAGCTTCACCTCCAAGATATAGTCTCTTCACAGTAGGAACCTCTTTAGGCTCAAGTGTTCGCGCCACAGACGGCGTCAAAAATAACGCCGTACTTTGGAAAGAGGTAATGCTTCCAGCAAGATTTTCTATGCGATCCTCCTGTGAAGGAATGCATACACATGCCCCAACCACGAAACTCAGATAGAAATGCCAAATATTTGCATCAAAGGCATGGGAAGAAAAGTCATAGACCCTATCCCCCAACGAAAAATCTAGGTCCCGTGTTTGGACGACAGCCGCAGACGAAAGGTTCTTATGTGTCACCATGACTCCTTTTGGTACACCAGTGCTCCCAGATGTGAAACAGACATACATGAGCCGATCTGTATTTCGTGATGGGTCCTCAATCACTGGGTTTGTCTTTACATAGGTGTCGTCGGTGCAGCATGCAGTGTCCACAACAAGAATATTGTTGGTTAGACGTTTTGCAAGCCCCTGCTGGGATGGACTTGTCAACATCAATCGTGCTTCCAACGAGTCGGTGATGAGTTTCAGTCGACTTTCGGGGTATGAAACGTCCATAATATTGAAAGCAGCTCCGGTTTTTATAACCGCTAGCATTGCAGCAGGGACCAAAGCAGATTTTTCAAAGCATAGTGGAACAAAAGAACCGAGACCGATGCCTCGAGCGACTAGGTGTGCGGCCAAATTTGTAGAATAGTCGTCCAGTTGCTTGTACGTCATTTGCCCATCGTGCGCAAGTACAGCGAGTTTTTCTGGATGTTGCCGTGCATTTTTTGCAATTAGCTCGTGCACGAATTCATCGACTGTCTCTGCAGGGGTAGCGTTCCACTGCCATATTTTGGCGAGGTCGCGTTGACTGGCCAAATCCAAGTTTCGAAGAGTAGTGTCTATCGGCAGCTCACATAATCTGGAAAAGGTGAGTTGCACTTGCTCGAGCAGAAACTCTACTTGCCCGTAAGATATTGCTGACTCTTTGAAAACGGCTTGAGCGATCAGGCCTTTTTTGTTCAGGGTGAAGTAAATCAGGAGATAATAGCTGTTGAAGTTTCGCATATCATCGATCGTTTCATCGATTTCGAAGATCGAATTGCTATCTATACCTTCGTTGTTTTCAAGGAAAATAAGAAGTGTTTGGAATTTGCAGGCTGCTTTCGTATCTTCGCTGATACGTGAAATTTTCTGTAAACCGAGATGTTCAAAGGGCTGCATTTGGAGACCATCCTCACGAATGCTCTCGAGGAGAGAAGCAATCGTCTGTTCACGATCAACGTGCACTAATATCGGCACTGACGCAATTGTTGGTCCCAGTAGTTTGTCTATGCCTTTGACGGGAACATTTCTACCGAGTCTGGTCTCGCCAAATACCACGCTCTCACCGCCGATGTGTCGGGCCACCACAGCAGCCCACGCAGCACGCAGAACTACGGCGGGCGAATACCCTGGAGGAACGACATCGGGCACCACAAACTCTTTGCGAATGATATCATCAACGCTTGCTTTTCCTACCGACATTGGCGTTTTGGGAAATATTGAAGCATCGGATGAGCTAGAGAGATATGATTTCCACCAATTGGCACTTTCGTTTTGTTGATGATGAAGGAAGTCAACGAAATTGCTATACCCAGGGCCAGTCTCTATCTGTCGTTGCCCGTAATAGTAATGTGACACTTGTCGTAAAATCAAATCCATCGTCCATGCGTCGTAAACGGCATGGTGGATAGTCCAAATCAGGGTGTGTCCAGGTGAAGATGTTGAGCCATGGCGAACAAGGCCAAAGCGGAACAGAGGATCTCCCAGGCCTATGGGTGTCTTCTCTGCCTCGGAGAGATAGTCCTTGGGAGTTTCATGCCATTTCCATACTTGTTTCTGTGCACGAACAATGACTTGCATGAGTTTCGAATCCTCTGACTGAATAAACCTAGTTCTCAAAATGGGATTGGCGGCAATTACCGATACCCAAGCATCAAGTACCTGGTCGAGGTGAAGCTTGTTACTGAATCGGAGTTCCGTATGCTGGACGTAAGCTGATGAATTGCTGGCAGTAATTGCAAAAACGCCTTCCTGGAATGGGGTGCAAGGATAAATGTCAATTATATCATCGCTAGGTAGATCGCAAGCTATAGCGGCTGCTGAAATGAGTGAGTTTCGGTGTTGAATTGGAACAAGAGCAAAGGGTTGGATGATGTCGTTGGAATTCTCTACGGTAGTCTCCTCTGCTACCAGCTCCATGGCTGTTGTAACCAGTTGGTCAAATCTTGAGTGTCGGAAGACGTCAGCTACAGTGAACATCAGTCCTTCCTTCCGAGCATATTTAACAAGCCTCATCGCCGAGATAGACTCTCCTCCTAATTGGAAGAAATCACTGTAAAGCCCTATCTTGGAAGATTCAAGCTTTAGTACGTAGGACCAGATGCGTGTCATGGTCCGCTGATTCTCGCTTAGCTCAATATCTCCAGAAACCTGTTCTTCCTGGTTCAATGCGAGTAGATCATCTCTAGAGATGTGAGAAGCACACTCCTTGAGTTTCCGATAATCTACCTTTCGTGTAGGTGTTAGAGGGACGTGAGAAATCTTGAGAAAGACGGTGGGGATCATGGATGCTAGAAGAACGTCCTTCAGCCTGTCCTGCAGTCCAGCAGGAGGGGGTATCAACTCGGTGATCGGTTTCGAATTTTTCTCAAGACCACGGTATCTGTCATCTGGTTTTAACCTTGACGCAGGAGAAATAAATGCCGTCAATTGATCAACGCCGCCAAAGTTCACAATATTCACAGTGACTTCTGCCGGTGTAGACATTGCCCGGCCGACATGAAATTCGATATCTCCAAGTTCGATGCGCTGCCCATTGATCTTTATTTGGGTCGTTGCCCTACCAATGTAGACTATTGTTCCATCTGGCCGATAACGGCAAAGGTCCCCCGTTCGATATAAACTTCCTCGCCGTCCTGGAACATTTACGGATCCTGCAGTCAACCAGCTCGTGTCCCGGATAAAAGCATCTCCTGAAGCATTAAGATAACCAGGACTGACGATTGGGCCTTCAATTACAAGCTCGCCAGGAGCACCAATCGGACATAAGGAATCATTTTCAACATCAATGATCCAGGCTGTACAGTTCACTGCACGACCAATATATGCAGCCTGCTGAGGGCTGACGACATCCTCTTGGATTGTACAAATCTGACATTCTGCGGGACCGTAAGCGTTGATCAGATTGGCTTTTCTAGACCATTGTTCGACCAGGTCTTTCCCAAGAACCTCGCCACTGAGTACTAGCGTCTTCAGACTAGGTACTCCCTTCGGGTCGAGAAGACGTGCCACGGAAGGCGTTATATCTGTCCAGTTTGACCTTAATCGCTCAAAGGAGCCTTCGATATCATTCTCTCGGTCGTATTCGCTCGGCACACATAGACATGCTCCTAAACACAATGCCATCAAAGAATTGTGAACGGCAATGT
This sequence comes from Talaromyces wortmannii, assembly GCA_001939245.1. Lineage (NCBI taxonomy): Eukaryota > Fungi > Ascomycota > Eurotiomycetes > Eurotiales > Trichocomaceae > Talaromyces > Talaromyces wortmannii. The sequence continues at coordinate 39,115 of MJVA01000827.1, forward strand.
CGAAGCTATACGACGCATAATCATAAATTCTTGACTCTTTGGATATTTTCAGTTGGCGCGCATGGTGTTCTATTGTGGAACAGAAGTTCTCATGCGTAATGATAATTCCTTTAGGAACACCTGTTGTTCCCGAAGTAAACACAACAAATGCAGTATCTGACGGCGACGAGTATACGGGCTCTAACAGACCTTGAAAATCGGAGTTCTCACTTTGCAAGACCTGGTCACACACAATGACTCCCTCGCTTACCTCTGGCACTAGCTCAGTGACGGACCCAGCAGTCACAATCCATTTGGCATTGACGGCATCTGAAATTGTCTGCAGACGTTGCTTCGGTTGGTGTCTAACATCCATCGCAACAAACCCTGCTCCGGCTCTCATAATGCCCAGCATGGCAACCGTTGCCCACTTCGACTTTTCCATACATATAGGAACTATGCTACCCTGGCTGACTCCTTTGTCTTGCAGCATCTGGGCGAGCCGTGACGAAAGTATATGCACCTCTTCGAAAGTGAGACTACCGTCCCAGGCCAATATTGCTTGTTCATGTGGCTGAAGAGTAATTGTCTTGGATATGACAGCGTGAACGCAGTCTTTTACCCCCGCAGCAGGCGTAGAATTCCATGTCCAGATAGTCTCTATATCCTTTTGACTCGCAAATCCTATTTCTCGTACTTGCCGGTTGAGATTAGCTGGGCGACCAATTTGCTCGACTACATGAGAGAACTGGTCAAGTAACAGCGTAACCTGTCCCTTCTCCAAAATTCTGGAATCATAGCTTGCCTCGACCATAAGATGCTCATGCTCTTGAGTGGTGATGATCATCAGCCCGTATTCATTGAAGTTCGAAAGGCTGTTGCTGATATCAAGACTTTCCAATATTTCCTTCAGTTCCTTGTCGGCTGAACTCGTATTTGGAGCAAGGTCAACTGTAGTGGCATTTGGAGGATGTACGATAAAAAGTGTCTGAAACTTGCTACCTTCTCTAGTATCCGAGTTAATCTTGCGGATATTTTGAAGTCCTAAATTCTCAAACGGCATAGCATCCAAGCTGTTATCTTGGACCATTGCGACGAAGGTCTTGATGTTTTCTCCCCTATCAATTCTTACTCTAACCGGAACCGTAGAAATCGTAGGACTGATGAGATCTTCTATACCATAGATAGGAACATTACGGCCAGAGACAGTCGCTCCGAACGTAACATCATCACTATCTGATAGTTTCGATACTACTAATGCCCAGGCTGCCCTCAGAAGAGAAGGTATCGATACACCGCTGTTCGCATTTTGTGGAACTGGAAATGTCCTGGAGAGAGTCGAATCGGCTTGGGGTTGCTGTATGGAAGGCGGCACGACAGGGAAAAAGGTAGTCTCTCCGGGATTAGCGAGCTGACGTGCCCAAAAGTCACTTGCAGTCTGAGAAGCCAATGACTTGATATACTTGATAAATTTGTTGAAACCAACACTTGGCTCGATTCTCATACCTTGGTATGATCTGAAAACTTCGGATCCGATGCGTGGGAGTGTCCAACCGTCATATATAGCGTGGTGCATCGTTAACACGAGGTAAGAACAATCACTTTCACAAACAATTGCGCAACGACACAGTTCGGTTCCAAGTCTCATTTTCCGGTCGTTATCCTTTTCCAAATAACTTTGAAGGTCTCTTTTGTGGACACCTAAGAATATGTCATCGTCGGCTAGGATAGCCTGGAGAAGTCCGCGCGATTCTGTGTCAACAATACGTGTTCGTAGAATTGAATGGATTTGAACCACTCGTTGCCAAGCCCGTGCCAACCTTTCGATATTAATACGGTTTGGCAGTAGGAATGCTCTCTGGCCAACATATGCTGTCGAGTTAGAAGCTTCGGCTGTGATCAAACCTTCCTGCAGCGGTGTGCAGGGATATACGTCTTCGACGTTGTCAAGGCATGTCCCGCACGCCAAAGCTACCTCGGCCAGCACATCTTTGCCATCAGTAAGTGAGAAGGGTTTGAGATTGTTGTGTAAAGCCTTTGGTGACAATTTGCAATGCGCGACCAAGTCTGAAAGTTCTGGATGTCTGAAGATCAGGGGGGTATCCACGTGAATCCCCTTCTCCAAAGCAGCTCCAACAAATTTGACAGCAGTGAGCGATTCTCCTCCGTGGCCAAAGAAGGTGTCTGATAGTTTGATAGATTCCATATTGACATTGAGTACATTGCTCCAAATTTCCTTCAAAATCCGGAGTTTCATCTCTTCCTCTGTACCAGTATGGGCTACGTGGCCATTTTGCGATGTTTCCTTCTGCTCATTTATATGGCCGTTCCTACTAGTGACATATCCATTGCTATTACCGTTGGCCTGACCATTGGTATAGCGATTGTCGTGGCCATTGGCATAACCATTAGTATTGCCGTCAGCAGAGACAGTAGTATGTGGCCCGCCTTGTATCGTATAGGTCTTTGGTTTGTTTTGTGGGAAAATAAGCTGTTCTGCCGGTAACAAGAGGCCAATCTGCCCCAACTTACGGTGGTCCGTTTTCCCCGTTAATGTTAAAGGTATATCATTGATACATGCGTAGGCACTTGGAACCATTGCTGAAGGCAATCTGGATCTCAGCTTGGAGTCAACCGAGTCAACAGTAGTACGCAAAATACTTGCTACGCCATTTTCAACTTCGTCCCCGGGCGCAACGAGGAAAACAACAAGCAGCTCCGCTCCACTACTAAGCTTGATCACCTCTGGGGACCACCCGATGGATGGATCAATGATCTGCTGCAAGTGTGCTGATATTTCGCCTAGCTCGACTCGTTGTCCGCGGATCTTTACTTGCATATCGCGCCGACCGACAAAGTCAATCGATCCATCCTCAGTGTAACGAACAAGGTCTCCCGTTCGGTAAAGCCGTCCTTTGCGCCCTGGAGCTACGCCGGGGAGCCCTTGTAGCAGCCATTCCGGATCTTCACTGAATTTGGCCACTGTGCTCTGTGGATCATGCAGATATCCCATTCCGACTGAGGGCCCTTCCAACACTAACTCTCCAATTGCCCCAACGGGAGTTAACCGGTCATGATCGACTGGGTCCATCACCCAACAACAAGTACCGAGTCCCTTCCCGATGATAGAGGACTTGGAAGAAATTAAAACGTTCTCATTCGCAACCGACGTAACGGTACACTCGGCTGGCCCGTAGGTATTCATGACCCGGATTGCAGTTTGTCGCCATTCAGTGAGTGCATCCTCAGAACACGGCTCACCACCAAGATCAAGAACTTCCAGAGTGTCTAGCTCAGATGGCCGTAATATCTTGGACATAGATGGAGTCATCTCAGCATGTGTGATCTTATAGTTGTGAATCACTCGAGTCACGTCATTTCTACATTCCCATGACGACGGAATACAAAGACAACAACCACTGAGTAGAGCAAGAAATATGTTTCCCAAAGAGACATCATACGAATACGATGCTAGAGCCAGGATTCTGGAGCCTTGTCTCACGCCACTTATGGCCCGTAATGCCCGGGTAAATGCACTCACGTTTGAGTGCTGGATCATAGCTGCCTTTGGAACACCGGTTGTTCCAGAGGTGAACACAATATAAATGAGCTCTGATAGTTTGATACGGGGATATGCCGCAATGGTAGAAGGTATTGATGGGCCAGTTGTGAGATAATCAGAATCTACGGTGATGACCTCACATCCCAGGGTCTTTGCTCGATCTTGCTGCGAAGCTGAAGCAAGAGCCACAATGACCTCCTGATTAATTATTTTGGAAAGTTGTAGCAGTCGGTATCCTGGCAAGAGTTCGTCTAACAAGACGAAGGCTGCTCCTGTCTTGATCACTGCCCAAATTGCAACTGGCGTCCACATGGACTTTTCGAAAAACAAGGGTACAATGTTCCCTCGCCCAACTCCAGCATGACCCAAGTGCAAAGAAAAATCGGTGGACAGTCGGTTGAGCTCTTGATAACTCAAGTCTCCATCCCACGCATTCACTGCCGTGGCGTTGGGATAGCGCTGTACATTTTCCGTAAATATTTCGAGGGGCGTTCTTTCGGTGGCGGAGGGTACGTCGAAATTCCATTTCCAGATATCGTCTAAGTCTGATCTGGTTGCAGTGGCTATTTTGTACACCAACGTCCCTCTTCCTGTTGGTAGCTGTATCAGGCGAAGCACATGTTCAAATTGGTACATTAACCGGAGCTCTCGTCTGCTTCTGGTTGGTGACGATTTTGGAGTCGTCGTGACCATTAAGTTTCGACTATTCTCGGATAATACGCAATTAATGATGCAATCGAGGATTGTATCGATTGGGCTCTGTGTATTTTGGTCTTCCCTTGATTTATTGTCTTCAGATTGTTGTTCGTCACCATTAGTTGATCCATTGATATGTCCATTCGAATGCTCGATCTCTTCTTCCGAGATGCGCAAATGTGTTCTGAAAGACAAAGGTTCGTCGGTCTCCTCACGGCCCGACTTGAGGAGCAATTGCTCCCCAATCTTGCGTGATAGCTGATCGATTGTATCTTGTTCATCTATGTCCAAAGTAATTTTCTGGGTTGCATTACCGGTCGGATCTCCATGTCGGGAGTCTGTAAACAAAAAAGAGACATCTGATGATCCGATGTAATCTTTCAGCAGGACTGTCCAAGCTAAGAGTATCTCGAGCGAAGAAAGACCAATATCAAACCGAAACTTGTCTGTGTACATATTGTCGTTCAATCAGAGGATGACAAAATTGCGACTCTGGCATTGACAAGCCAACCGGAGTAGAGGAATATAGTTAGGTGATCAAATGTGAAGATAATAAACCATTTAATGACTTGAAAAAGTTATGACAAGTTCGTAATTATTGGTGTTGCTAATAGAGCGAATACTATTAGAAAATAAAAACGTGATAGCTACTTCTAGAAACCTTTTGAGAAAGCCATAGCTAGCTGTCAGCTTCCTGTGACTCTATCTCATTGGCAGATAGTTGTCACAGCTTACGAATCCTAGCCTACGCCCTCTTTACCAGCATACAGGCCTGTAAAATACCATTGCCCCTCACTGGTTTTAATCGCAACAAGTCAGTCGGCATTGAGCATCCATTTGATGGGGCAATACATGCAATGAGGGATTTATTCTGAGTTAGCTATCCGTATTAGGCAACCCCAGCAGGCTCTTCTGAATCAACCACGGAAAAAGCAAAATGTAGCTAATGCAACAGCAGGTCACGGACGCATCGGTTAAAGATTTTTCGTTCCGCGTGTAGTTCATAAATGCACATTCTAATGCGGGCCTGGTTAGAAACAGGGAAGTGACGAGTTTTTGCGGGGCTGGACAATAGAGATGGTTCGCAAGGTCAAAATGTGGAGCTGAGATGTCCCGGGCTCTGTCTAAGAATCGGGATACACGCGCGCAGATCAGTGGATATTGGGACAATAAATAGATGAGGTTGTGGCATTCAAGTACGCCCGTGACAGTACAGGATTGTACACTTCGTATTGTATGTTGGTAAATACACTGTCGCGCCGCTAGTATTATAACGGTACCTGTACTCTAAACACCATGAAAGATAGTTCTACCCTTACACTGCCATCCCTCTCATATGACAGACATCTCGTAAACTACCTCCTAAACTATACAGGTTACCATATCATTACTGTAGTCCATATATAATAACGTTAAATGCCGATGTGCGAAACGGATTTGGCCATGCGACACGCGAAAAAACAAGGGGCTACTCTCTAAAATGACAGGGTAGGATACAAAGCAGGACAGTACATAACGTAACGCCATGATAGACGTCACGAAATCAGGTTGTACTCATTCTGTAGATCACATATTACGGCCGTGTAACCTGCAGTGAAGCCAGCATGTAATATATTCTAGCTTGATCTTTAAGACCGTAATTCCGCACTGAGAGCTTTACGGACCACAAGCGCCCCAGTGCTGTCGCCCGTATATCTCCTCAGAGAGGGGACGTTTGATCCAAGGTCTCATCTATGCCACCTCTATTCTATGACAGTTGAAAATGCCCGGCTATTCCCAGGTTCGGCAATCTGAAGATGGATTTTCAGTTTTTGCGCACCCCGAAGCGGACGAGCTTGCCGGCTATGATCAGAATGCATGCCCACATTGTCGACAGCCCAAATACGACAGCTGGTTCTCGAGGTTTTGGGGATTAATACTAGTTTTTTTTGCAGTATCAATTGGGCTAAATCTTTTTCTTGCTGTTTGGCTATATTCAAAGTTTCAGGGTTTGTCATAAAATACTACCTTAGTTACTTCCAGAAATCTAACACCCAAACCTACATCTATAGCTCCATCTTTCGAGTTTGAAGGTTCTTCTCCGGCAGCAGATAAAGACTGTATTCAGCGCCTTTCAGGATACAGTGCGTACTGCCTCTCTACTCAGAGCTCTTGGTGATGTTCGTGTGTAATATATGATTAACTCGTGATCAGCTCCCGCCTTAGACGGCATCGAATATTTCGAAACAAACCTTTATGACGCCTATCGCAGCAATAACCGATACCTCGGCCCGCCTACTAAAGAACGAGAACAGATATGGCTAGAACTTTGGCAACGTATGTGTCAGCGACATTCAAATGCTCCGGATTACAGGCTGATTAGATCTTGTGAGTCAGACGAAGCGATCATGATCGAGACCTGGGCAATGGAACTTCTGAATCGTACAAACTTGGACCCATATGAAAAGGTTGAAGGGGAGCCAGCTGAGGGTTACAACGCATTGCTCCAAGTTCACCACCAATTGGGTTGTCTGGTCAGTGATTTGTCTCTTACCCTATGTGAGGAGACAGTAGGTTTACGTCACCTTAACAGGATATGCTCCGACAATATACCTGGCTTCTATCAGGAAAGTATACTGACGATATTCCAATCCCACTGGAACTACAAAAGTCGCCTGAAGAAAACCGGAGGCATGTAGACCACTGCATTGAAGAACTTCGTATGGGGTTGATGTGTCACGGCGATATGACACCACTGCTGATCACCAAAAAGCGAGATGAGGTATCGGGTTTCAAAGCTGACTTAAACACTCACTATATGTGCCGTAACTTTACAAAGTTGCAAGAGTGGACGAGAAATCATGGAGTTGAACATTGGGAGTTGGGTGACGGACGCGGACCCCATGAACATGATGGTAGATAGATAGATGCTTGTTTGTTTTAAGGAACGACTATATGTTTCTCAAGGTTCGATTGAGGTATAATATTGTCATGTTAATAATATTCAGAATCATGGTAGCATTTGAAACGTGAAATTTGAAAATTTTTCTTACGTTTGAATCTTATGAAAATTACATAGCATGAATATATGTAGATGTGATAACGATATTGCCAGTCAAATGTCCCAAAGTCTGACAAGTGCATGAACATTGAAACTTTCTTCAATACAACATGTAGATACGAATCAATTATCTATACCGCATTGATGGCAAGTAGATGTTGGTTAATGAATTTAATGTTGATGTTGTTTAACATGATTAGCAAATTGGGTGTGTATACATGTACCAGGACATGTAGCTACAGATCAAACAAAGAATTTGAACAATCACCAAATTAGAGAATATCAATTCTCTAAAATTCTTTTTTAAACTATATTTTATCTATGTAAAGGTCATCTAAGTGTTTATAAAAATCTATTTAATAGTAGTTAGTAGAGACTGTGAGGAAGGTGTTTAAAGAGACAAGCAAATCGAATTCTATAGGATAGCTATGGGTGGCTATAGCATCAAACTGATTGCTGAGTCCTTCTTCCAAGCTCTTCTTCCTCTGTGTGAAGATAAACCTCTTATACTTTAATCTAGGGTTTCTGCTCTATTCTTTGATGTGGATAGGTCACATTCGTAGGTGGGAGTGAGTGTTGCCTCAGGCAGCTGCAGCGAACCTCAGGTCGCTAGGGTGGCCTGCAGGGCAAGCAGTTCTCACAAGTAATATTAATTAAATCTATATCTATAATATTTTAGTTTTAGTTATATTAATAAGAATAAGCTGTTGGATACATGGTCGGAGATAACAATATTAAATTAATACTAATGCACTAGCCAGTGAGTGTAGAGAATACAAAATTTAAGCATTTGACGGTTTTTGGGGGGTGGTTTCATTTTATAATTATGTTCCAGTACCCCGTATTCGACATAAAACAAGCAAATCTCCCATTCTGATGTCATTCCTCGTCTCGAATAATAAGCAAAAAGTAATTAACAGTGGACACTGCAAAATCTTGGGGTCTTAAAACATTCCGTGCCAAAGAAACTTCTCGAGATCTTCTCCTTTGGAAGTTGCACACTCGTATAGAGGTCCTTAAGATTATCTCGTACATTCTCACTCACCGTCGTTCAGAATTGCTTTGTTATGCTCGGCAATAGCTTCGGCTTCGGCCTCAAGTTCCTCTGGAGTCATCTCATGGAATCCATCCGCTGCCAGGTTACCGGTGTTGACGCGACCAAGGTCCTTAAAGGCATTAATAAGAGGTTCGTACGGACTTCCTGGAGGGCAGTATGTGTATCGGTCCAGCTGATGAGCAACTCCGTGGTCCTCGCCGGCGCGTGTGATGTTGATAGTCTTGTAACAGGCGCTGCGCTCCTTGACCCATGCGCTAAGCTTGCTCCAGTCACGACACTTGCGTTGTTGTCCTTCCCCGGTGAAAAAGTTGTCGCCATGGTCGGGGGTATAATCCATCACATCGTTGGCATAGCAGATAATGTCCTGACGCAGAAGATCTAGGCAGTGCTCGACGTGATGATAGGAAACGAGAGGCTTCTTGCCTTGGTGGGCATCGTAGGTGTACGCATGGAGTAGGACCTTGAAAGCTTGATTAGCAGGAAAGGTCTATAAACCAAAGAGGCAAAAATTGACGAACAGTACAGTGAAGGGCATGGTGACCATGGCTGACATATATGCCCTTGTTGGCATCCCAAGGGAAAGTTTCGGACCGTGGTAGACCAAGTTTATCAGCCTCGTCATTGGAAATAGCAACGAATCCTTCGCTTATATCGATCGCATTCCACAGAGCATCCTTCTCCTCATGGGTATGCTCATCATCGCTGTATTCCGTGGCGTAGTGGAAAGGGATTGTGAGCTCGTGTTCCTTCAATTTCGCTAATATTCGTATGATCTTGTGTTAGCTCAGTGCATAGCGAACAATTGCCATCGCAGTAACGCATTTCGCATTTGAATTGATGATTCACACATACCATAGAGGGAGTAGCATTGTGGACGACGAACAGTGATATAGGTGAGTTGAACAATGTTCAGAATTACTGAGACGATGAGAAACGGAGTTGCCAGTTTGGCAATGCTAGGCATTTTTCTTCTCTTGATGGGACGATGAAGGCCCGATACTAGTCCCTCAGACTCATCGTTAAAAGAGTCTGCTGAATCACGAGCTCCATCTTGGTAACGCGATACTTTGGCGTCCATGATCACAAGAATCGACGAGCCGATTTCTCACTGTTTGGCCTTTCTATTTCTTCTTTTTTGCCTGCTCGTAGTTGGATGAGTTGAACAGATTAGCAAGAATGTCCAGCAGTACAGTGACAAGAGCGACCGTGGATGCAGTGCATCGCCTGGAGAATCCACCTGGAGGCATTGCTGGGCGGACATTGAATACTGTATAAAAAACCATAAAAAACCATATAAAATACAATACAGCTATATTATTACTGTTTGTAAGTAACCGATGTAATATATACATGTATATCTGGCTAAATACAACCCCGCCACCTAGGGTCATAGCTTTCCTGAGACGGAGAATAGATCCCCACCAATGCAGCTACGTTATAGCGCTGTTTTTCACCACCTATGACGAGGGTAGGTTGAGGTCGTCTTACAATCTACGATGTGTTTATACCGAGGACCCTGTATTACTTGCCCAGACCAATCGCCATGCGAGCATATGATGCATCCCTGTTGCTGGGATTTCAAGCGAATGACGCCGACCTCAAGCATCGTGCGGTAATCTGCCAAGTTGATCTATTCCCTGCTAGCGATGTCACAATGTACATGCTCGCGAATGGGTACTGCATGCAGCGCGTACTATCGCAGGTGGAAGAATGCATCAATCTAAACCCAATTCAGAAGATGTTTACGGGCAATTAGGGGTGGCACAGCTGAAGAAGAAGGATGGCTGGCGCTCATTTCCTGGCAAGTCCAATTTTTAGCGCCAGCCTCTACATATAAACTAAACATGCAGTCGGCTAAGGAGTACGTAGTAATAAAGGCTGCACATGTGAAGATCTGTACAGCGGAACAAGCGTATTGCATACTGCGTGCTCTGTACGGAGTAATTCGCAATGATACATGCACTGACCCTGCACGTCCAAGCATCCATGCATGCGCATGGGCCTTAGTGATACATCATAGTTGACCTTTTTAACTAAAAATCGTTCATGGCTTTTCTCTGGAGGCGGCTGGCTGGATCGGCCCGCTATGGCCCGCACCGAACACTAAAATGCGGAAGAGTGAGTCGGGTTTTAGGGTCCAGGCTTGGCATCCTGCATTAACTAATGCCCCATCTGGCATCGAGTGACAGGCCCAGCCCCGCCAGTTTGTCAAGTTGGCCACTCCGCTTTGCATTTATTACCCATCTTGTCAAGAAACATGACCCTAAAATAGCGCAATGGAATAAGAAGGAACTACGCCAATCTACTCTAGTCATGTCTATACATGCATTTCCCCATTCTTGCAATCACCGCAGAGCGTCCCATTTGTCCCATTTATCCCATTTGTCCCGTTTGTCCTGTTTGTGCCGTCTGGCGTCTGCAGCAAGCCATCGGCAAGAGCCAATAGCTCGTCGTATATCGAACCACGCTGGATACTCTCATGTATGATCGAAATCCATCCACCTACCGTCTTCTTGGGCCGCCCGTGAAGGGTTTGACTGTCGAAAGTCGGGTGCTCAACAAAGCCCTCGTGGAAGGGTACGCCGAGCGTGATGCGTACAAAATTGTACAGGACGCGCGACCCAGCGCCCAGAAGCTGCCACGTATGTGGTGCCGCCGAAAAAGCTGCAAAAGTCTTGCTCCAGACATCCCAAACCACTTTGACAGCTCGTGTCTTCCATTCGATGATGTCAGCCACGGCCCCCTCGACGTGAGAGAGGACAATGGGTAGGATGGAATCGATCAGCGATTCGCACCGAGCGTGCAGGTCTAACTTTCCAGTCAATCCCCAGGCGCGACCAACATGAGTCTGAATGCTTGACTGAAGCGAGTTCAACTGGCCAGCCTCTACCTTACTAGAAAATATCAGTTCGATTGTCGATGCAAGGGCTTTGGTCGCGTCGGTTAAGAATGCCATGTGAAGAGCGCGTAGGTCCAGTGCCTGGCAGACGGTGAAGACGCTGCAGGCACACATCTTGGTCAATACATCGATCGCATCGTGGCTCATGCGCGCGGATGCAAAGGCCATCGAGTTGACTGACTGGTTGTGCATTTCTGCCGCCTGCACGTGAGAACTCATCGGGTTGGCAAGATAGGACAGCTCGGCCATATAAGCTGCCATATTAATATCAACTCCCTTCATAGTAAAGGAGATACTAGGATTGTCGGCCGCAAGATTGGCGGGAAGACCACCACTGAGATGGACGTCAATCATTTCTGTACTCTGTGCGAACAGAATTCGACCAAACATCTGCAAAGCTAGGCGAACTTTTTCCATCGCCGAGGTGACCGCTGCTGCCTGGAAGTTGCAACCATAGTAAATGTCATTCGTATCGCTGTCAACCAGCGGGTTATCGCAGGAAGAGTTCAATTCAATGCTGATTTGCTGGTCAGCGAGCAACAGGTCTTCTAATTGCGGACCGATCCATTGCGGAGCGCTGCGGAGAGAATATCGGTCTTGCGCTAAGTCTTCGCGTCGGCGGTCTTTGGGTTCAAGCACATCCCGAGATAGATGAGAGCCGCGGAGAAAGTAGGCTATATTTCGGGCACATTCGATCTGGCCGGGGTGCGGACGTGAACGAGCGATAAACGGATGGAAGCTCTCTGAGCTCCCGCGCAGTGCCTGAGAAGACAAATAATGATTTTTAGCTTCTCAAATTATGCGTGAAGTTTGCATATCTATTCTTCACCAACCTCGACCGCTCCGCCAGTCAAAACTTGGGTTAGCAATGCGAGCGAGTGTGCCTGAGCAACAACCAGCGCACCAAGGCCTGCCGATGATGCTGTTCCGTTGATCAAACCCAGTCCTTCCTTCGGACCTAGAGTTACTGGAGCAAGGCCAGTCTCTTGCAGAGCTTCATGGGACGGAAGCACTTTGCCATTCTTCTCCAGGAATGTATCCGGATTCCCTTCAATACTACCAGTAACATAGGCCAGAGGCATCAAATCACCGGATGCTGACACGGTCCCTCGGAGTGGAACTACTGGAGTAAGACCTTGCTCTAACAAACTTACTATAGCTTTGATGATGGGGAGCGACACCGCTGAATGGCCTCGTAATGAAGCGTTGCATCTCACAACCATCGCAGCTCTCACCCATTCCAAAGGCGTGGAATGTCCAGGAATCAATGAGCCATCCGAAGGTGTGGTGAGAATACCGGTCTGGGTGAGTTGCATCAGCGCCTTTTGTAGCTCGATAATCTCGGTCGTACGCGAATCGGCACTACCGCCAAAACCAGTGTTGACACCTGAGGGGTACCGTCAATTTTTATTTCCATATGTCGGGAAAATGAAATCGGGGGCACATCTTTACACACCATAAACGTACCAACCTTTGGCAAGATGGTCGAATAAAACATTCACGCTGTCTTGTAAACCCTTGATGATTGTTGGATCTTGAGATAGTTGTGGTGTACTGGCCTGTCTATTCTCTAATTAACACAATTGGTCGTTGATGTTTATCCAATGCTATCGAAGGAATGAATAACCTACTGTGCAGTCGCTACCACTTCTGCGATGTGTAGGTCATCCCCGTTCAGCTCATAGCTGCGCTCCTTTGTTCGTTGTCGTAAAAGCTTCCACAGCTTGTGCACCTTAGCAAGATGAGCACTTTCACTCGCCATGTCTGTTTGGTATGTTATTAGCTCTCGATCGTTCAATTGATATAATTTCTAAGATGTCGCGACGAATTGAGTCGAATGTTCTGCGTTCCCTTGCCTGGGTTTCCCCTCTCTTTCGTGCAATTAGAAGAGAAATAATTTAGGAGTATAGACGGGAGAGCAGGACTAGCAGGAACCTAGCTTAGCTTAACCTGTCGTCCCTCACATGTGCCAGTATTATTACCAGAGCTCCAAAATTGACTATCCTCTGATGAGCATTAAGGTCATTTCAGCGCCCACTTTTGTTGCACAAAATCGGTAGTAACTAGCTACATTTTGCGAAAATAATGTTGGGCAAGTGACTTTTTTTTGTTTTGAGTGTTGGCCTGGTGTAACTTGGTTGAATGTTACTTACTCAATTTACTGTTATGACACCTAAGTACTTGATTAATTGATAGTTAAACCGTCTTCAACGTTGACCTTCACGTTATTGTCAAGTGTATAATAATAATGGATGATCAAGCAATACCCCTTTCAACCATATACATATGACCATAGATGCTCCGAGAACAAGTTGACGTCAATTAAATTTTCACTACAGATTACTTGTTGACTGCTTTCATGTTTCAGTCGAGTACCAAATCCAGTAATACCGCATCCACCTTTCGGATGTGCGTTGATTTGGTTTCTTCATTCCCATAGAGATCGGCTTTGCTTTCAGCCAGCCATTTCTTACAAAGTCAAGGCTGGAAACCCCACCGGCGGTACGTGCTTACAGCTCATAAGTTAAATCAAGAGTTTGATTGGCATAATGGTGATAGTGACCCTCAACCAAGGAAAGCAGACATGTCAAGAACGAGGGGTAAAAAAACCGAAAAGTGGGATTTTGCGGTGCCCACATATTTGCATATTTCGTTATATGACTCGTAACTCGGAAGCTGTACGGATGTAACAAGTTGACGCTAACGTAATGTTCTGTCATTGAAATAAATAACAATTTAATAAAATGGTAATTAGCGCACTCAAGAGAGGAGCTTATCAGTGTAGTAGATTGATACTTCTAAAATACCACAATCTATTTAGTTTGGTATGCTGCCCGTTGTCGCTCTTTTAACTTCTAGGTTTGGCCTCAACACAAAATAGCGAGCCTCTGCCAATTGAAAATCACGTTCAGAAGCTTGTCCCAAATACTGTGTATTAGTAACCGATGAGTGAAGGGAGGATACGGCGTTGTCATCCTGCCCTGACAACGGTCGGATTTGGTGGGTAGGTTATCCTTCCCTTATTAAACGGGATAGAGCAAACACTGAAAATCGCCCTCAGCACTCAGGCTGTTTTCGCTTTATTTTCGAGTCAAGCAGTTGTATGTGGCTTCTGTCTACGTGTTCTCATTTGTGGTAACCATCTTGCAAGACTCACCTGAAAACACTGGGTCTACGCCCATCCGAGATTACGGTCACGTTATTGTCCGGCCCGATATGCGGTGCTGTTTTCCAGCCATATTTTGGTAGCTGGAGTGACAACTGCCAGTCGAGATGGGGCAGGAGGAGACCTTTCATCGTAATCGGAACGGTGGTGGCGATTCTCTCCGTGCTGTCCTTGGCCTGGGTGGACTTGATCACAGAGACGATCATCCCACAAAGTAGCGGTGCAAAAAGGCACAGGATGTACAGAACAGTCCTGGTTATCCTAACAGGTTTCCTGACTTTTACAATGTTCACTGCTATGCAGGCTGTTCAAGTTAACCTTCGAGCTCTTTTGACCGATAATTGCACCGCATTCGAGCAAGATGAGTTAAATGCTTGGGCTGGTATTCATCTTAATTTTGCCGCCTGTGTGGCGAACCTCGCTGCCTTTTTCGATATATCTAAGTACATTCACCGATTTGGTAGTACCCTGTTCACAGATACGAGTGTTTTATCTGCCGCATATATGGCTATTACGATTGCAACCACATGTTGGTGCTTCCAAGAAAACGCTTTATACACATTTCCTATCAGAAAGGAGGCTACAGATTTCAGATCTCGATGGCGGATTATCTCTGGGCTATCCAATCAAATCAAGAATATCTGCTTGGTGCAATTTTTTGCTTGGCTTGGCTGGTTTCCTTTTTTGTTCTTTGTGGTGACGTAAAGCTACCTTTGTAATCATTTGAAGATGAATTGCTGATTATCTAGAGTAGATACGTGAACAGTCTGAGTAAGCCTTGAAGCTACAGAATGCTGATTAGTCCATGCCTAACCATTTTCTGCTTTAGAAACATCGTCCATGACCAATGAGAGCGATATCGGATCTTTGATGCCGCTCATTTACACAATAGTTGCACTTTTCTTCGCTATTATATTGAACCATAACTCCTCAAGGACGACCAGTGCTCATTCATCCACTCAAGCTACCGCACTTTTAGTCCGGCCCTGGTTGATCACTTCTCGCAATATTTGGTTTGTTTCCCATGGTGTCTTCGCCATTGGAATGTTTGGATCTTTTTGGGTCCATTCGGCTGAGGGGACTATTCTTCTCTTCAGCACTGCTGGTTTCAGTTGGGCCGTTACCTGCCGGATACCATATTGTCTGTTAAATGACGAACTATGCCGATCAGCTACATGCCAAAACCTGCGGCGAGAAGACTTCGCGGACAGCCAGGGGCTGATACATGGAATCTTTAACTTTTCCATTTGTCTAGCACAGATAGTTGCCTTGTTGATGATCAACATTGTGTGGATGTCTTCAAGCAGTGATGATGAAGACGGCTTTCTCTCAATTGTCTGGTTTCTCCGGCTCGGCGGTGTTTCTGCCTTGCTCGCGATGTATTTTACAGCTGTATTGCGTGAGCCGGAGCAAATTGAATACGATGAGATTGCGATGGAGGAAGGAGATCCTGAACTCTCGGGTTAGGTTCTTTCGGACTTAATTACGTTCTTTCTAATATTTTGAGCTCAAGGAACTATATTCACGAATGTACGCACAGCATAACACTTGGAACTGCCTGCGTGAAATACCATTTTACTTCTGATCCGCTATATGTACCAATTCGGGCATCTAGGAGTATCTAAACTACCAACCTAAAATTGTATCGCTCTATCTTGAACAATCTTATCAATCAACTTTTACGGACAAGTTTGCCATTGAGCAGAATCTATTAACCGGTCTATTAAGATTGTTTGCCTCTCAAAATCCTATCATCTTTCTCCTCGCCTGCCCATTTTTTATAGGGTAATGGGGATAGTTCCAGTCCTTCCAACAATCGAGCACTTTATTTTACCCTGGCGGAGTAGCCAACATCAGACTGTCATCGTCACTGCATCGGCCAAAGTCATCTTCCTCCGTGTAGCAAGCCGAGCCCTGGGCAGCATAGTCCCTGAGAGCATTCTAATCCTGGCATTTGTGTTGTTGCCCAGAACCGACAATGGTGTCTCCGAATGTGTACAAGGGCGTAGAGTCAGCATGACACATGACCGACTATTGTGTATAAGTTGGCAGAATATCAGCAAATGCAGAGACAGGGAGGGTTGTTGTACCGTACTTGCAGCATGTAATCAAAGTAATGCGCGATATGCACATGAGTATGTTCGCTCTCACTGAAATCAACCTCTGCCAGACTTTGACGCATGATTCGTCTCAGAACTTGCAAATAATGCGCTTCATGATAGGCCTGCAGTAAATGGACGCCTTTGGTTTCGTCTTGGGGCAGTGATCAGGCCAGTGCTGCGACTTGGCCCATTCGCGATGGACTTCAATCATGCCGTAGGTCCATACTATCCTATCCCATAACTCATCTTGCCGCGTTTGGTTGGTGCTACTGTATTCTGTCCTCCACCAAAATCGCATATATTGAGTGGCAATTTTAGGAGGAATGCCGTAGTCTTCTGGACGCACTGGGCTTGGTTCTGCATGTGGTTTTGAGACTCCAATCCACCCGAGGAGACTTCGTGTGATGACGTTAGAAAGAATAAGAAGTGCAATGGAAATTTGAATCTTGAAGTTGGACACTTGATGATGGCTCCCGTATGTTCTGTGCTCAATGTACTACTCCCCATTGGGGTCCTGTTAGATCCAACAGCTCCAATTCTTTCTCTGTTTTCATTTTTTAAAATCGGTATTTCGTAGAGGTAGAAAGACGTGGGCGTGAAAATTTCTTTCCCTTTCGTCGTGTCGTCTACCAGCAGTACGCTGGATCGGGTTCAGTACAATGTAATACAGCATACTGCGATTACGTGACCACCACGTTCTGTAAATTATACACCTTCAATGTATGTTACCGTACCGTACAGCTCGGGTAGCAAGAATAGTGTACACAACGCGATCGAATTTAGCTGCCTACCAAGTGCGAACCCTAGCCCGTCAGCTCGGTATGCTTGCTTGACTTTCCTTCTCATTTCCTCATTCTTTTCCCAGTACGAAACTCTCGCTCCACTCTATCGTATCGGACCTACATCGAGATCAACTACGTATTTACTGGATCGCCGCTGCGATGATGCGGTGAGCTTGCACTACGGGACACGCTGTGCCAATGACAGCTTCAATCGTCCCGTTTTTCCCTCCTCACCCCATCAGCTGACATGTCGCCATTCTAGTTGCCTCTAGGCGCTGTTCAGGTATCCACGTGTGTATAATTGAGGAGATTCAAGCAAATGGTACTTACGTGACAGTCCGAACTTGTATCTATGGCTACGTCCATACGTCGTGACTAGGACAACTAGCAATACTCGCTGTCGATCTCCAAACTGCGATACGCAAGACGAAACTATTCATATTACTATTCGACATACCAGGTCAATTAGCGATTCTGTCCCACGTCATTGCTGACAGATTGACTGGTGTTTGGCCGTCTGCGCGATCTATGACGTCCGCAAACACTTTTTGTGCCCGCCATCCTCTGCCCAGCTCTGAGTAGAATATTCAGTTCTCTTGTCTCTACTGGATACACCCATTAATACCATGGACTTTTGGTGCTCCTCACCTCTATGGCATGATGGTCATATATCAGACTGTGTGGTGAATAACTACCTTTCCACTCTTATTCCTCTCACGGCCTCCCTAGCCTCTGTGCTTTCATGCTTCATCTTGTATTTCCGTTCACGTTCTCAGAATGCGAAGTATATTCACACCGGCTTTCGCCCCGTGGCGAGTAATGAAGACGAGGCTCAGGATCGAATTTCCTATGTATCACAACGGTACATCACAGCGATTCCACCGTACATCGAAAAGCTCGAAGTCGCATTGATTCTCACCGATATTTTAATCGCAATACTTCTCTTGATCTTCAGTGAAACATCGATATGTCTCTCATCCGTTTTCGCATCCGCCGTATCCTCGATATATTTGCTGCTCATTCTCTTGGTGAGATTGACTCGCCGCTTGCAATCATATGTTGAGCTTCAGTCGCACTCAGTCGCTCTGTATACTCTACAGTGGGCATGCATAACCGCGATCATCCATACAGCAATTCTTGGGGATTCTGAAAGATATTTCACAATCGCAGCACTCGTTCGCTTTGCCCTATTTACACTCCTTTCGCTGTTTCACTTGACCACCTCCCGAAAACCCGTCGAGCCATACGACGAAGATCATGTCCTATTCTTGGAGCCTAGCGAGGATGGAACAGCAAGCTTATTGTCTCGTATGACTTTTTCCTGGGTCAATCGGCTTGTGTGGAGGGCATTTCGGGCCACTTTACAGGTCTCGGACCTGTACCAGCTCAGCCATAATCACAAATCAGAAGTGCTTGCTCCACAATTCCACTCCATAGCAACAACCTCTTTACTTCGAAGACTTTTTGGGTTTTTCAAATACGAGCTTTTGATACAGGGCGTCTGGGCTGCTGTTAACAGTGTCGCCGTTTTTGTCCCCCCGGTTCTTATCCGACTCATCCTCGAGCATCTGGAGGCTCCCGACCTCACGAATCAAAGCACTGCCTGGCTATATGTAATTGGACTTTTGATTGCGGGCATCGTAGCTGGAGTTGCTGGGTGTCAATGTGACTGGAAAGGTCATGAAATGGCTGCTAGAACGCGCGCAATTCTGATCGATGAAATCTACACAAAGGTGCTGCGAAAGGGACTTGCGCTACATATACAAACAACTTCAGGGGATCATGAGGCGGAGGATAAATTCGCCAGCGATGGGAATATTTTCAACCTCATCACGGTAGATACTGAGCATATGAGCGAGATGAGCGGGAATCTATTTCTTATCTGGATCACTTTTCCGGTACAGACGACACTCGGAACATACTTACTCTATCGTCTCCTCGGAATCAGTGGTATTGTCGGCGTCGTCCTCATGCTTGGTCTTCTCCCGCTGAACTTTCTTATCTCCCAGCGCATTATGGCAGTGCAGGCACGCGTGTTGACCGCCAGTGATGCTCGAATCCAGGCAAGCGGTGAGCTGCTGAAAAATGTCCGTACTATAAAATATTCGGCGTGGGAAGACGCATTTAAGCAGCGAGTATTGAGCAAACGACGAACGGAGATGGTTGAAATGCGCTCGCGCTTCATCTGGTGGTCCATCAACATGACTACTTTCTTCTCACTTCCGTTGATTGTCACCATTTTGACGCTGTTGTTTTACACTGTTGTCTGGGACAACCCCATGGGCACCGCCGTCGCCTTCCCTGCGTTGGCTATATTTAGTATTTTACGAATTCCGTTCGACCGAATCGCGGATTCAATGACCTTTTTGCTACGAGCCCATGTCTCACTTGGCCGCATCCAAATGTTTTTGCAGGAACAAGAAACGGCGAAATATGACCAGTTGTCGAAGACCCCAGGTTCGGTTGAGGTTGGATTTGAGAACGCCACTCTAACATGGCCAAATGGTGGGTTCGGAAATAAGCTGGGTATTGAGAACAGAAGAAATGACATCCAGCTGACAGAATTGCCTTCTATCCGACCATTTCAACTGGAGGATCTGAATATTCGATTTCGGCCAGACGCCCTCAATGTAATTTGTGGTCCAAGCGGATCGGGAAAATCATCGCTACTGCTCGGTCTTCTTGGAGAAATGGCTTTAATTAATGGCCAAATCTTTCTTCCCCATAAAAACAACTGGCACGACTTATCAACGAACGGCCTGACAGAGACAACAGCATTCTGCCCGCAGGAGCCCTGGATTCTGAATCGAACTATTCGGACAAACATCGTGTTTGACCTTCCTTTTGATAGCCGACGGTATGAGGCCGCGCTGGAGGCCGTTGCTCTCCACTCTGATATTACTTCCTTCGACCAAGGTGACCAAAATCTTGCTGGAGAAAGCGGAAGCCGACTGTCAGGAGGACAGAAGCAACGTGTTTCATTAGCGCGGGCATTGTACAGTCGATCGAAATATGTGCTTCTTGATGACTGTCTCAGTGCAGTGGACAGCAGGATAGCAAAACATATTTTCTTTCATGCAGTAAAAGGGGATCTGATGAGAGGGCGGACCTGCGTTTTTGCGACCCATAACACGCATCTGGCCATTCCTCACTGCGATTACATCATTATGCTCGATCATGGCAGGGTCCGCTGCCAAGGCACTCCTGAAGACCTTGTCTCGAAGGGTCTCATTGAGGCAGATGTAATCAAAGGAAAGGCTGAAATAACGGCAAAGAATTCCAATACAGATGACATCATCGATCTTGATTCTGCTTTCGGAAACTCCTCTCCAAGATCATCTTTAGATACTGTTTCGCTACTTGAAGTGGATCCTAACCAGGAGGACCTCGAAGCCGGTTATGAAGAAAGTAAAGCTGAGGGTGCAGTGGCTTGGTCAGTTATCCGAACTTATCTCGTTGCCCTAGGCCCTCCGTGGTATTGGGCTTTGGTTGTGTCGTTGTTTGGCATTCAGCAGCTTATTTCATTGGGGGCCAATATCTGGATTAAAAAATGGGCAACTCAATATGACATGCTGGATAGCTTGGCATTCGATGTCCTCATGCCGAATGCAAGCAACATCGATGGCGGACTAGATGAGCCTGGTGATCCCCAAGAAGTGCAAGCATGGTATTATATGACGATCTATGTCGCAATCTGTCTGGGATATGCGTTGGTCACATTTGTTCGGGATCTTACCATTTTCCATGGCTCGCTCAAAGCTTCATCCGAGATTTATGAACGCTTGCTAAATTCAGTACTTTACGCAAGACTTCTTTTCTTTGATCGTGTCCCTCTGGGCCAAATAACTAACCGGTTCTCGAGAGATGTAGAGGTGCTCGATCAAGAAATATCCACCTTTTCAATCAGCGCAATTCAAATTGCTACTACCTTGGTTATGATTATTGTGTTTATCTCGAGCGTTGTGCCGGCCTTCCTTGTCGCGGCATTCTTCATCTGCGTGGCTTATTGGTTCGTGGTGACAATCTATATCAACGGCGCCCGAGACCTGAAGCGCATTGAATTGGTCAAAAGATCCCCGGTGTACCAACAATGCTCCGAGGCCCTTTCAGGGTGCGTCAGTATTCGAGCCTATGCGCGATCTTCGATATTCACTACACAGAACCGGGTTCTCATTGACGGCCTCAATTCTCCGTATTTGCTTCAATGGGCCAGTCAGCAATGGCTCAGTTTCCGGGTCAATTTTCTCGGTTCCTTGATCTTATTCTTCACCGGAGCCTTTGTGATGTGGAGCCCGGAGTCGATTGAACCCGGGAGCGCTGCACTTGTACTTACGTACGCTGCAACATTCAGTGAAACGGTCATGTGGTTTGTGCAAATCTATGCCATGGTCCAACAGAATCTAAGTTCGGTGGAGCGAGTCGTCGAATACACCGAGATTGAGCAGGAGACCAATCAGCCACTGAAAAGGGCTGTATACGATTTGCCCGAAGACTGGCCCTCGCAGGGCAGAGTTCGTTTCGATGCGTACACCACCCGGTATGCGCCTGAGTTGCCCCCAGTTTTGAGTGACGTTAGTTTTGATGTGCAGCCTGGTGAGCGGGTTGCTGTCGTTGGACGTACAGGTGCGGGGAAAAGCACGCTCACTTTGGCACTGATCCGGGGGTTAGAGGCAGAGCTTGGCCGTGTAGAGATCGACGGTGTCGACATCAGTGAAGTCAACCTGGATAGACTTCGACGAGCTGTCACTATAGTACCGCAAGACCCCGGGCTTTTCCGAGGCACGCTGCGTGATAACCTCGATCCACTGCACCGCTACACTGACGAAGAAATGATTGAAACACTGCGGACGGTTCGTCTTCTAGCCGCAGTTCACACAAACAATTCCGACGACTCAAACACAGCCGTGGACTACCTAGATCATCCAGTAAATGCGCTTTCTCGTGGGCAGCGGCAGCTGCTGTGCATTGCCCGAACACTTTTGCGGCGTTCTCGCATCCTTGTTCTTGACGAGGCTACCGCGTCTATTGACCATGCTACGGACGCAGCCATCCAGGAAAGCCTGCGGGCTAGCGTTGATGTTGGGACAACCGTCATAACTATCGCTCATCGACTTCTCACTATCGCGGACTACGACAAAATTGTCGTACTGGATGCCGGGTGTGTCGTTGAACAAGGGCCGCTTCAGGATCTTTTGGCCCGTAACGACGGCATTTTCCGTCACATGTGTGAGCAATCTGGAGATCTTGAGAGGATTGAACAGGCCGCCGCGGAAAAGAATGGACGAAAGTAAACTGAGAACACGCCTCACAATCTTTTTTGAGGACTACAGGTGAGAAAATGTACACAAAGCCGTTCCAACGAAGGCATCTTGTCGAGGAATATGGGTAAGGGTTATTATATAGATAGCAGCTGACTATGAAATGTTTTGTATTGTATCTGAATTTCAATCAATATCCATCAACGGAGCCTAGAAATGTTTCTTCTGCAAGAAGATTGTGTGGATAGTTAGGGGTGGTGCGGACCGTGGCCTCATATATGTCATTTGAGGGTGCTTCCAAATTTATAAAGCACTTTCATGCTGTTCTATTATAACATTGAACACAAAATCCGAACAAGTGTTGAGTGTGCGGTACATGTACATACAGGAAATCAGGGTCAAGATTGACATGACTCGCGCTTACCTGTGAATACAACATTCTGCGCAGGTGCATTTATCCTTTTGAGGCTTGTTTACAAACCATAAGCTCGGAGATTAATATTTTAATGGTAGGAATAACGCACACAGACACTACTGTAGTCTCTCGCCCGGCCCTTCACCACGCTGTGTCTTGCTACTCTACGCCGTACTGCATGTCGAATACGGCGTTTTCGAACAGTAGAAGCAATACCGCAAGATCTATTCCGTCCTATCTAATGGAATGGCCCCGCGACTGCCACGCCGTTACTGCCACGCTGTTACAAGGAATATTCCAAGAGGCTAAGGGCAACCAAGTGGTGTGACGACTTGTGACAGGAACGTTGCCTAGCTCAGGAACGGATCAAAGTCGAACTGTCAACTGTGGCTATTAGCACAGCATGCACCAGTTGGAGACGAGGGTGGAAAATCTTGAGAAAGCTTAAAACGACTTTTGTGAGCTTTGGTCCAAAACTCAAAGAAGTTTGAGGAGGAATGAGTGTTAAAATATATT
The DNA here is from genome assembly GCA_001939245.1 of Talaromyces wortmannii. Classification (NCBI taxonomy): domain Eukaryota; kingdom Fungi; phylum Ascomycota; class Eurotiomycetes; order Eurotiales; family Trichocomaceae; genus Talaromyces; species Talaromyces wortmannii. The sequence continues at coordinate 62,587 of MJVA01000827.1, forward strand.
TAAAAAAAATATAATTTAAAATCTATATTTATTATATTTTAATTTAAATATATAAGAACATTTATTTATTATTACACATTTAGTTTGTTATTTTATTTTTTAATTAATTTAGATATATATTTTATTTAAGTTTATTACGATCACAACTCGCTAGATCTCTCCATTCTCTTCCCTACGTTAATATGCTGTAAATACCGACTTCTTAGCCCTGTGAATTAGTATGGTCGGCTTTTCATGAAAGCGGTTTCCACTTTGTGGCACATTTTAAGTGTGAAGATGCAGGAGAAGCAGTTGGCCCACTTCTTACGCGTCGTCCACTTGCCAGAAGTCAAAAGATTGACGAATGAGCTTTCAGTATTCTGGGATATTTTATTATCTAAGCCTCATATTACAGGATAAGGAGTGTAATTCCCATCCGTCTACGGTACTGTTAGGGTTTACAAAAACAGTGAGCTACAATTTGGGATGGTCTAATAAATCCTTAAGAGTATCAATATTAAATTAAAATCTTTGAGAATATAGCCATTACTAAATAATATTAGTTGTTATCTCATTGATTATCACATTACCAGCATATATAATAATTAATATTTATCTTTTGATAATTCAGAGTATCTTTCCAAATCTGATTGCTAACTTCCTTCATCAGCTCTAAGTGAATATCATTTAACGTTTACTTACTTATATCTAGCCCCACCCCTCCTATGAAGCTTTCACTGCGCCAGTCAAAGAAAATCAAAACGTCTCTGTAAAATACAGTTATTGATATTGAGGTACGAGTAGATAGTTTGAAAACCTCGATGAGGCTCTTATATTTTTTTCAACTTTTTTTCGCTAATCTATTGTTACCTTTTTTTTTCTTTTTTTTCGGGGTATTTTCTCCTTACCGCCTTCCCTTGCAGCTGGTGACGTCAACGCAAGTTAGAATTGCACGAAAACAAGAATCCGACAGAGGTCAAGTCTTTTGATCTCTGCATAAACAACCAATCAAAGCAGGTACGAAACTAATTTTCACAAAAGGGGGAAAAACCCAAAAAGTATAAGCGAAGAAGGCGATTCATAACAAGTAACCAAAATACAAAGCCGTCTGCTGGAAATTAATCGCGTTTCACCGTGCCAAGGAAGGTGGTATCAACTGAGGCTTTGTTCTCCTCAAAAGTAGGAATAGAATGGGTGCGGAATTTCTTGACGAGATCCGCGTATCTCAACAGTCGCAGACGGCTCTCATACAGCTCCTGAAGCTCGGCACGCTTCTTGTCGTCGTTGATATTGTGGCCGGACACGAGAATCATCATGAAGAAGGATTCAATCAGACTTGGAGGCACGTTGCATAGCAACTGACCAGTCAAGCTCCATTTCATTGCGCTTGCGCCGATCAGAAGGCCGATGATAATCAGGAGCCCGCTGGCCACGGTCAGTTCATGAGAACTGACTTTCTCGACCATGAGGGAAACACGTTCTGTTGTTGATAATTTGCGCTCGGATATTGCAGAGGTGGGAGTTTCCAACCCAAGAGATTGAAAGATTTCCTTACCCTTTTGTTCAACAGTACTCATCTCTTTCTCAGCGTATGAGGACAGCCGTGATTGCATGTTGCGCAGGACAAAACCATCATTCATTCCCACTAACCCAGCGTATGTTCCAATAAACAGCCACCAGTTGGAGCTAAACTGGAAAACAGGGCCGGTGGCAACCCAAGCAATCATGACGGTGATGAGAATTGCAATTCCCACTAGGGTACCCACGAAGCCGGCGTAGTAAAATACGGCGCGTTGAAGTCTACCAACCTTCGGTGCAGAGATGATAACTGAGGGATTGTTCTCCGCATCATCTGTAAGATCACGAAGACGCAGCTCCAAAGTGGAATCGGTATTAAAGATGGCATCAAGACATCGTTGAGCATGCGCACTATGACGCTCACGGATATTGGCAAGAAACGCAAAGTACAGCACCATCAATGCGGAGGAAGCAGAGTTCATATACAGCTGCCATTTATCGCTCCAATCAAACAAAGGGCCGATACCAATCCAGATGAAAACACCCACCCAGAACAGACTAACGAGCATGAGATGACCAATGACGTGAGACACCATGGTGATGAACTGGCCAAATTTGCCTTCAGATGGTAGCATCATGTCATTCTGTCTCTCACCCAGAGACTCTTGCTTGCATAAGCTGGCAATACCCGTTTTCTCCTGAGTGGTAAGTGTGCTAGACATCTTGGACAACATGCGTGTATGACTCTTGATGCGGGATTGCATCTGTGCCGCTACTATCATTTCCCTGTCATACATGTTCATTTGCTGACGCACAAGTAGGGAGTCGAAAATGTAACTCAAGATCGCCTGTACATCAGAAATGATAACTTGCCACGTTTCACTGCGTCCAAAACGAATTCCCAGCAGCGCCCAAACAGCCAGCCCCGCCAGAATAGAAAAGAAAACAAGCTCAGAACCAGACGCACGAACAATTCGATCTAACCAACGATCGAGGACTCTGGGCTTTTCTGTTTCCAAAAAACCGGTTACCTTATTCTCCTCGTCATTGCCGACATCAGCCTGGTCTAAGCCTATAGACACACGCTGCGTTGGTGCACACCCTTGAACCGCCCCTTTGACCCCGGGTTGGCGAAGAATTTCGAGCATACGTTTGAACATGATGATGGAGCCGGTTCGAAATTTTCGCACTTTTTTCGTCTTCTCTTTTATCACCCTCTACCACTACTAAAGGAGTCAGGCTCACCATCATCGAGGTGTGATTGTGGGATCTTCGTTGAGATACCTTAATCGTCGTCAATACAGATATCACAAGAATGATACTCTGCGAATATTATGGGACTTAGGAACCCTAGCCCGGGTCTAGCAGCTCTTCCAGTGTGTAATATCGCAGCGAACCAGCTTGTCCAAAGTGCCGCCCATGGAAGGAGGCGCAAGAAACTGAGCAGTTGAAGCCTTTCATCGACATAGGCGTTGATAATACTTGAGCTTGTGATATGACACCCTGAGGGACAGTGAGCAGATGATTATAGCAATCAAGTTGATAGATTCAGGGGAAATTTTTCAATGCGTTCCTTTTTTTGGGCGGGAAAATGAACGTGAGGCAGTGCTCGTAGCCTCTAATGTTATTGGCGGGTCTCCGCTTGCATCAACAAATCCCTCATATTGTTTTTTTTTCCTCTCTTTTTTTCAATGCTACCCGACAATTTAGAGGACCCCTTCTCAGATTTCTTTTGCATTGTTCTTTTTAATAATAAAACTGTCTTTAGGGTTATAATTTTAAACTATGATTTATACGTATTTTGTTGAGATGCTGAAATAATAAAAAATAACCATTTAATATGCCATGTTACACAGATGACTGGTGGATTATTACGTTAGCGGATATAGTCCGCGCACATTAAATCACAAATAGTCAACCATAAGCAGACAAGCCTTATCAGCAGGAATTGCAGTATATTCCACTCATCATCTCCTATTAATTTTATTTTGAGTGGCAATATGAATGCTTTAAAGTAATTTTCTTGTTAATAAAGCGTGAATGCCTTACTATTATTATTTTGAGGTTATTTTAAGCTAGGTTGCAGGTACAGGACGATTGCTTAACGTTATACTGTAGACATATGCATACTGTATTTACCCGTGCCTTCGCTGGCGCTTCGGGTGCGCGAGCCATACCGGACAAGGACTTGGGACTGATCTGATTGGACGTCTCCTAGTAGTCCCTATTACGGTTAGCTCACTAGGCTCGGCGCCAACAAAGTTATCCTTGTCGCTCCGCTGCCAGAGAACTCAACTTCTTCCTCTATGGATGAAATAATGTTGGTATAATCTACCTTCCACGAGTACAGAACCCGAGCTTCTTTTTCCTAGTGGGCTTTGACCATGAAACGCGCGCTCCCTGGATATCACAGCGACCACGATGAGCGACCGGTCAAAGTGCAATGGTGGGAGAGTTGGAGCATCCCCCTGGAATCACCAAAGAGACTGTGAAAAGAATAGATCAAAGCACAATCTCTATCTTTACCCTTTTCTTTTAATACTAGTAATAAGGTAGGGTAGTATTATTTTTTACTATATTGAAGTAATTAACTGAGTCTTAGAACTGTCAAAAGAACAAAGCACTCGCGGTGTGAGGCCCTGCATACTAGTCTGTTCCAATTGGCCAAGGATCCTGCAGATCCTCAGGTCTCGGGAATAACCTCAATTGTGATATGTCATAATTGAGGGGTTTATCCCGCATACTTGTATTATATAACCTAATTAAGAAGTAAGAATGCTTCTTAGATTACACTTATAAGCTTGAGGTCTTCCTCTATAGATTAGGAAGCCTCAAGCGGATTATTCTTAAAATCTTATAACCTATTTTTTCTATCTATATATGTTTATATTGTCTTGGTAGCAAGTAGCCTTCTAATTAATTTTAAGTAGGATTCTATAACTACTATACAGTCTATCTAGATAAATAATCTTATAATTATAATCTACTTTTAAAAAGATCTAAAGTGAATTAGATAAGATAGTTACTATATAAGTAAGAACTTTGCTAACTAATAATAAGTCTATAATGGTTCTAGATCTAGATCTAAGACTAGTCTTTAAAGTCGAAGATAATAATTTTAAAGTTATTTTTAGATTAATAAATAACTCTATAGATAATCCTAGTACTTAAAAAATCTAGAGAATAGTTTATAAAAAGATTTTATAAGTAGTAGTTCTACTAATTACTATAATTATAAAAATGCTTTAACTCTTTTTTTAAAATATTAAAAATACTAAAAGAAAAGATAGATTATTTTTAGAAATCTATAATA